>OZ024889.1:8434456-8574456 GCA_964017195.1 Siderastrea radians | reverse complement strand
CAAGCCTCATGTACGCCAGAAACAGAATCAGCACCGTGTAATTGAGTAGGGAACGGTTATATACTCAGTTTTTAATGCAATGTTTCTTATTTGCAGTCAATTTGGGTGTAAAATAATTAGTCACCGAGACTGGTTTTAAGATGAATCTTATGTTGAAATTGAATCTAATGGTGAATCCGAATAAATGTTCGATTTCCTTAGTAAGGCCCTTGGACAAAAAACAGTGACAATCTTGCAACAGATTAACTTTCACAATGACACTGACTTTGGGTTTGAAGTTGTGAACTTCTTTCTCTATTATAAATCGCTCCAATTTCCACTTCGGTTACAACGAAAGAAGAAAAGGTAAACTAACAACGAAAAGATTATAAGGATACAACTCGAATACAACGAATTGTTTCAAGGAAAAAGCCCTTTGCGGTTTCACGACCAACCGTTCGTTAGTTTGTCTTGCGGTTACATCTCGCTTCTGATTGGTAGCTACATAGTGGGAAGTGTCAAAATCAAATCAAAGTGTTCACGGGTTTTTGATTCGCACTGTAATTCAGACGTTCGAATTTGTCTAACAAAGTTGAAAATTCTCGAATACGTGGACACAATGATATTTGCACATCAGTGTTAGCAGTAGCACTGTAAAACTACTATCGCTTAAGAAATGATCTTCCATACAGGACGTTCAAGCAGTCTACTTAGGTGGACCCAGATAATCATTAGGTTCAAGTGTTGATTCAGACGTGGGACTTAATTAGTGGCACTTAAGCTTGTTGAACCAGCTGTGCAAACACTAACTGATAATAGTTATACAATGTCCAGTGCCAAAAAGTCAATTAAGGTACTGATTGCAATTAAATCTACCAACTCTCTTTTAACCCCCAAGGAAAGCTCTAACTAAGAATCCACCATTTTGGCAAACCTCTTTTCGTGAAATCACTATAACGTCTATTAAATGTCTGTTAAAACAAGCAACGAATGGATTTGTTCGTCTGACGTTTACTTTCATTCAGTGCTTATGCAATGCTAATCAGTTTATGATCTTGTTGTGTCTCAAGCAAAAACTAGACTTTCGCATTACGAGCACAAGCGAAGTCTGTAACCTACGGCTTTGTAGGTTACTCATGGGTTTGTTGTTATCTAACAACAGAATGTTTTGTGGTCCTAAAAAGCGGTTGACTTAGTTTTTTCTGGTGTTTATTAGCTGAAAAAATCATGCAAGTTAGTCTTTTGCCTTTTTATTGATTGTGGTCACTTCTTTTGTTGTTAATTCTGAGATGTAAGGTTTTAAATCAATGCATAGTTTTCTAGATCAGCACCTTTCCTGTCCTTTATACATGACTTTATCTGCAAATCAATCAATATTGGACGTTTGTGTCAATTTTCTGTTTGAATTTACTGCGACATCAGCGTTTAGGCGAAGAAACGCATTTTTTTTTTGCTTTTGCATGAACATAATAGCTGTTCCACACATCCTTGACCGAGCCCGACTTTCCTCGATGAGGTTATTATGATCAATTAATTGCGCAGGCTCGCGTTTTTAATGCACATAATGCAATGAAATTTTTGAGATAAGAATGATGGTTGATTTCAATATACACAAATTAATCAATAGAAAAAGGAAAATTCCCAAGAAGAAGAGAAAAATTGTCTAAATATAAACGAGAGTATTGTACCTTATATTGACTAATCGATTCTATTCCAAGACTATAAAAGTTGCAGACCTAAACTGTGCTCAGAAAGTGAAATGACAACCTTTGAATGGACCTACCACTTCCTTTGAAGTAAATGGTTTCAGAACAAGTATAGTTTTGATGCGAAGGAAAGCGATCAAGACAAGAAGCTAAAATAACTCATTCACTTTAGAAAAAAGTGGAAGCTGTAGGCAACCTTCGGCGACACATGTTCAAAGCCAGCTGACGTAAGGGATTTTGCCATCTTATAACGACCTTACGCGTTCATGATCAACTCTGAAAGTAATTTGACCATTCGCAAAGTTCCTTTTATCTCACCCAATTTGGAGATAATATAATTATTTAATGGACAAATGCCTCCTAATGGAAGCAAATAAATATCCCTGATGCAACATCCCTTAATGATATGGGAAGTTTTAACTTCCCATTAAAATCAGGAACACTATATGTACCGCATTATAAACAGCTCATGTGTCAGTCAGCACAACCGAAATTTGATGTATGAATAATCATTGAACTTTTGCATTTATATTCCAATGGCCTTGTCATATTGAAAGGAAGGTTGTTCCAGGTATAAATCTGTCGATTTTAGACCTGTTTTTATAGCTTCTAAATACGTGAAAATTTTAATATCTATTTAGGTGGACCCAGGTAATTAAGGTTCATAATTAAGGTTCAAATGTTGATACAGACATCGGAATTAATATAAGGGGTATTTAAGTTCGTCGCAACAGCTGTACAAATACCATAAGATGTGTGATGTCCAGTGCTAAAAAAGTCAATTAAAAGAAAAAAGGGCGTGATCTTTGCCCCAGAATTAAAGGTTTATAAACTAAGAATCAGCTATTCCGTCAAACTTTTCATATAGTAGATAAACCTTTATGAAATGTCTTCAAAAACGCAGTATTGATTGATTTGCAAATAAAAGGTAGGAGGGGTGTTGAGCTCTAGACAATTATGCATTGATTTAAAACCACAAATTTCAGAATTACCAACAAAAGGAATGTACAACAATCGGGAAAGAGAATTAACCGTAAGTGTTAGCTCCGAGTGAATGAAATCTGACTTGCATGATTCTTTTTTTTTTTCACCTAACAACAAGAAAAGATTCGTCTCGACTACTTTTCTAGAAGCAAATGAACATTTCTGTTTGCACTGACAAGCAATAACGCATGAGTGTCCTACAAAGCTCGTAAGATTACAGTCTTCGTTGAGGTGCTTGATACCCTAAAGTCTGGTTTTTGCTTGAGATATGGCACTTTATGGCCTATAAACTGATTAGCTTACATTCATAGGGGGATCTTTAATCAGGAAATGAATAAATGAATATAGGCAAACGTAACAAGAACAAATCCATTCGTTGCTCTTTCGCAATGTCCCACTTTTAGTACAATTTACTACGACATAAGGGTAGGCGAGGAAAAGAAAAATGTTTGTTTTTCTACTGCCTACGTCCTTGATTGAGCCCGTTTCCTTGGTAAGGATAATCACTATGTTGAAATTACTTGCACAATTTAACAACACAGACTCGCATCATTAACGTGCGAATGGAATGAAAGTTTGGAGATAAGAATGATAGCGAGAACTGAGAAAATTGGTTAAAAGAACAGGCAAAATATCTAAAATACAAACAAGACTATATCGTACATATCATTGACTAATCGGTTCTATCCCACAACTATAAAAAGGGCAGACCTAAATTTCACTTTGAAAATGAAATGTCAACCGTTAACTGGACTTACCACTTTCTTTGAAAATAACGCTTTTAGAACAAGCAGTTTTGATCTAGAGGACAGCAATCACGCAGTCAGGATGAGTAGCTAAAATAGCTTGATCACTTTAGAAAGGCAGTCGAAGCTGTAGGCAACCTTTGACGACGTGTGTTGGAAATCTGATGTCACACAAGATTTTTACAAGCTTATAATGACTTATTATTAGCACGCTCAACTCTAAATGAAATTCGATCTTTCATAAATTTCCTTTAAGCTCACCCAATCTGGAGACAATAGAAATATTAAATGTGCCAATGCTTCCTAATGGAAGAAAATAAATATACCTGAAGTAAGAGCCTAATAATAATAATAATGATGATGATGATGATGATGATGATGATAATAATAAAACAAAGCAAAAATTAATTCCCAACAGGTGAAAGAGAGTTATGTCGAGAATGACCAGGGCTGCTAATTTCAACTGAATGAGCATTTAATTTCTTGAAAGCCTTGTTTAAAGAACAAAAAACCTTCACGTGCTGAGCGTAAAACCTGTTTAGAGTGTTTGAAATATTTAATTTGACTTTATTTAATCCATTAAACTTAATTGTTTGGCGTGAAAAGAATGATAGTTGCACATAAAGCACCAGTGTCAATACTTAGTCTCACTAGCCTTATGGGATAATGGTTGTTATAATTTCAGTACCTAAAACAACTTGAGTCCGTTTAAAATTCCTGTTTTTTTGGCTCCGAAGATTTCTGTAGATTTAATGTTTACAGTTATACTCCAATGACTCTGTCATATTGAACGGAAGGTCGATCCCGGTAAAAATCTGTCAAACTTAGTCCTGTTTTAGGAGCATTTAAACACGTGAAACGTTTTGAGAATATCTATTTATTTGGTGGGTTCAAGGAGTTAGTTAGGTTCAAGTGTTGATTCAGACGACGAATTTAATTAGTGGCACTTAAGCTCGTTGAACCAGCTGTACAAACACCATTAGTTGCATAATGCGTCCAGTGCCAAGAAAGGCAATTTTAAAAAACGCAGAGTCCTGGTTCAATGCCCCCAAGAAAAGCTTAAACTGAGAATCCATCATTTTCACAAACTTTACATGTAAGCACTCTGACGTCTGTTTAATGCCTTCATACACGCAAAACTGATTGAATTGCATATGAACGGAGGGAAAATTATATTCTGTATTGACTTAAGGTAATGACGCGAGTTTGGTAGCCTGCGCACGCGAGCTGACAAGAAACAAGAAGTGAAAATGGAGCGAAAATTTAACAAAAGAAGTGAAAATTTAACAGCACTACCCAAGTTTTAGCCCTCAAGCAGCTGTCTTCAAACGGTTGAAAGAACACATCTTTTCTTGACTATGTTTTAAGCCCAACTATTGCTTTACAAGCATTCGAAGTTGACACGGTCCGCATTAAAATTCTCAATGAAGAAATCTGCTTGATCTGAATTTCACGCATGCTCAAAATGGTAGCGATCTTGGCGAATTCCTATTCTATGACGTAGTGCTGTCAGGAAAAAAATAGAAACTTTTCCCTAGATTTTCTCGAAATCTCTTTGGTGAAAGTCCCTAAAATTTTGCAGAGAGGTTACACTTATTTTGCTCTACTTAGGGCTTATATAATTATCAAGGAAATTCGTCGGACCAATTTTTCTGTAGAAATAAAAAACACAAAATTGCTAAATTTTCGGCTTAAAAGTTTCTTCTGGCCAATTTATAGAAACTGTGGTAATCTGGGAAGATTTCACCAAAGAAAATTGAAGAAAATCCCTCGAGTTTGGGCACATTTATTTCAACTCTATTAGACATTTTTTAACAGTTATAGTTGTAGAGCACAGTTTTCTCTTGTTTGTTACATTTTGATACTTTTAAGTGAGCTAGAAGACAGAGAAACGAGAACATAAGCTTTTATCAGACAACACTCGCTCACGCCACGGCATCGATAATAAGTGTATGGGCCACCTTAACACCATACATGTCAGAATTACCAACGAAAAGATTGTAGGATGAAAATTAACCTTAAGTCTCTTGTTATCTTTACTACTCTTTTCGTGGACTGTTCGTGGACTCTTTTCGTGGACTGTAAATTTTAATGAGTTCCTTCTTAGAATAGGCCTTGCATAAGGCTCCTTCGAGCGTTTAGAAGGCTCCTGTGGAATTCCTGTGTAGAACACTGCATGGGCGCACGGGTAAAGAGCGCGTACTTATTTCTGATTGGGCAAACACGCGAGACATCACAATAGGCATATTCAACGTAGAAAAACAGTGTTTGTGTATGGACAAAACACTGCAAAGCCTTCGTTAACGTTATCTGTGTGTTTTTATTTGAGATTTACGATTATGGGGATACTGAGATTCTTAAGACGCTTGAACTGTTTTGATTCTGGTAAAAGAAGACGAAAGTCAATGTAAAACAAGAGGTTTTTTTGAAACGAAACTTTTTGCTAGTTCTTTGTCAGCAGCTTTTTTATTTCTGTTTCTTTCTTTTTTCAACAAGGAACAAATGGAAAGAGATCTCAGCTGCATGCAGGCAACGATCCGAGCAATGGAAGAAAAAGTTGAAACCACAAGGTATGAATTTTTGTGGAACACATTTTTCTTTTTTCTTTTGATCGCCAATTATTCTCCACAACAATTTTCCTTTGCTATCTTGAACTGTAACTGCAAATTGCCATTTTTGCAAAATTCCAGGGAGGCAGAAGCTGCTTTTCATCGTTTTGTCGTTGCATTAAAAAGACATTGGACTGAGTAGCTAAAAACTTAAACCACTCTCCAGACTAATGCTTTTTATGTAACGTATTTTTGTTTCAAGTTAGGATTCTACTCCTGTAGGCTGAAAGGTTCCAGCGATTGATTGTCGAGAGCAATAGACAGTGTTGTTACCTTTTATTTTCGTTAGTCATGCATTAGGCAATAGGAGCATACTAGTTTTTAATCGCACGCCTGGAATCGGTTGCATGTCAGTTTTCTTCTTGTTTTGAATGTTTTATTTCGCTGCACAAGTTAAGTGTGTTATATCGACTGGCCAAAAGTAATTACTAAATAGATGGCTGCACATCACTTTGTATATGAAAATGTTAATTATAAATAATTTCTGTTTTTTTTTGTCGGGTGGATCAATGAGGAATGTAAGAAGTAGCAATTAGCAGAAGAACGAGAGCAGATGGTAAAAGAAACCAGAAACTCCTGATGGATCAAGTAGAACAGACTGAGATAGAGCTGGAGGAAGCATTAAAAGATCGACAAGTGACAATGGTCAACATAATGTAAGTATTAAAAACGTGCATTACGTATGTTGCAATGGCATTTACTAAAACCACTGAAAATGGAACAGCCCGTAAACGTTAGGCCTAAAATCTGACTACTTATATATCGCTAAGTGATAACTGGTCGTAACTGCTTTCGCTAAATCGCGGACATTTTGCCCAAGCCTATAACTTTTGTTACTCAGAACATTGGACTTCAACGGACCGGATTAATGAGTGACATCTCAGATAAAGCGTCGGTTTGATTGTGTGGTCGAATTTGAGCCCCACCTAGTGGGTATATAGGTGTATGATAGTCTTGAATTTCAGAAGTATCGTGGAAATTTTGTAAGTGTTGGAAGGTGAAAAAGTGCGGAACTGAATTTCTACCAGGCTGCACTGCTTTCATTGTGACTACAGTATATTTCCATTGACTAAAAATATTTGTAGCTAGACAATAGATATATTTGTAGGTTTCCAAAAAAAAATCGTCTAACTTGTACAGTGTACATATTACGTTTTGTGCTTTAACGATGCTGAACTGGGCCCAACCCTCCAGCCTCCCCCCCCCCTCCTAAAATCATTATCTGTTGGTGAAAATATCTTTCACATGACCCTTGCTGAGGAAGAGTGGTGGGCGGTCCCTTTTCAGATTTTCAGAATTTCTTTAATTTCAGCGATAAGCAGAACCCTCTTGGAATGAAAATTTCATAATTTTACATGGAATAAAAATTGAGGTTGTCGGCTGCTAAGAGGCAATGAAATGATCACGATGAGCTGATTTGTTTGAACACACATCCCTCTTTTCGCAATTTATTATCTTGATACTTTCGTTCAGACAAGAAACAAAAAAACAAAAGACCGCCGAAAACCATCGAGAATCCGTACCACAAAGGAGTTTTTTTTTTAAGTTTCGAATCTCCCGCCATTAAATCCTGCGCATTGCATTCTAGGTTTTTCTTCTAGTGCAACGTACTGTCCACAGCCTGAGGTAGACTCACACACTTCTCTAAAACGCAGATGAAGTTGCCTGAAGTTTAATCAAGGACACCGTGAATAAACACATTTTACCGGTGAAATGCCCGTAAAGGGGAGGGCGCTAGGCGTTACAAGGTCATTCAAGGACAAGAGGAAATTAGCAATTTTTGACTAAGAGGGTAAGGGTGAAGTCTCATAATTTAGTCAAAAACAATAACAAATAAATGAAGTTTAAAATAAACAAAATTGGTACTAAAAGAAATATATTTCAAATTTCTGTTCCAAGATACCATTCCTTGTTTTCTGACTTAATTCTAAATCCAAAATATTTCCAAACAAAACTATTCTGCCTCCCCTCCCTCCCAGACGAAATTTGAATCATTTGGACAGCGGTTGTTCGAAGAAGAAAAAGTACCAAATTTCCTGAATCCAGAGGGAGTGATGAACTTAGGCCTGGGCTCTAGTGCCGGTATTGGCGAACGAAAATCCGAGGTGTCTGACCATCGTGACGTCACATACAAGCTGGCCCGGGAAATTCAAAGGAAAGTAAACAAATGGCTCCCTCGCAAATGTTTACAGTCCAGTGTCTCAAAAAGAACAGATCAAAACAATGAAAGAACGAAAGGTATGCGGCATGCTATAACACAAAAAGTATTCTTAATGCAATTTGGTCTTAAAAACAAAATAACAAATTGGCGATAAGACTCAAAAGATTTCAGGGACGCTTTTTCGATCGATTGAAATCGTGATCAAGATCACCTTTCAGAAGCTGTATCTCACAAACCCCAAGATGTGTCGCTTGGAGACAAAAAGATAACTTTTATATGTATAAACTCTTTCCAATTTTAGAAAAATAAAATTGTGTAACAATTTCATTAAAATGATCAGTGGCTTTGAACAACTTTAAAATGTGGAGAAGAATACCCCAATGCAAAGAAAAGTTTACTGTGAAGTCATATACTTGGTTCGAAGTTAATCCCTTAAGGAATCCCTTACTTTGCTTAACTATCTAGTAAAATTCGACAAAGACGACAACATTTTCTCGCAGCAAAGCAAAACAGATGGCGCGCCGGCTTTCCGGCCAAATTTGTATTGTTAATAATAACTGTCTCGCTAATCGCCCAAGCAAAGTACAGCAAGGACGCAGCTCGACAAGGTCGGACCGAAAGCATGTGTAGGCGCCGCTGGCAGCCGCTATACGGTCCATGCATGACCTTGGAGCACAGCCAACAGCCAGCTCGAATAAGCTGCGTGTCGGTTTTTGCTGATTGTACTCTTTTTGAATAATTATAAAAACCACAGTCTATCAAAAACGCCAACCTTCTCAGGCTACTGATGTTTAGTGTTAACAAGGCCCTTTCTTTACTAGAATGGTCCTCAGTTCGACTGTTTTAAAATTAATTAATCTTTGAAAATCAAATGACAAAACGGCGAAAATGGCGAAACGGTCATCTTGATCGTCTGTTGTGGATCAAATAGACGATCAAACTCTTTCTAAAACAAGGTGCAACCTGGACAGGAAATCTAGAAGAAACTGGAGATATTGAGAATAAGTTAGACAAGATCACTGATCCGGATGGTACTCAAATATATCTAATAGTTTTCATAAAAACGGACAGTACCAGATCAGCGAAAACTTGTTTCCTCGGGCGTCTGCATAATTTGCGAGCTGATTCAGATTTTTATGTTGTTCTGCGAAAGTGTAGTTTACACGGGTTAAATGAGGTGGCAAAAATTTACTAAGTTCGATTACTCTTTCCATAGCAATTAAATATCACTATTCTTTCCTTATACAGAAGATGGAAGCAAATACTGTGAGAAAAGTTTACTTTTGAGTGTTAAACATACCCTTTTTGGTTCGCCTTCTATCATACTCAGCTAAACAAACGGACTGATCATTTTTTAGGTAAATACTATACCACTGGTTTCAACTGGGGTATTTTTGTTAAGCTATAGGCAAGTCCGTAACCAAGTTTCAAGTTTCCCTGTGGTAGATAACTGAAATAAACACACTTTTTCGGACGCGAACAATAACAATTTTCCCAGATAATTCTTCCATCGCGACGAGTAAACATGACTCTTAAAACATTATTTAAGTATGATTTCAACGTTAAGACAAAGACCCACTTACCTATATCGAAAAAGGGATGACTAAAAATTCCATTACCCAAGAAAACAAGCTTAGCTGAAAGCTTAATAGCACAAAAAATACGTTTGTAGCCCGAACTCCAACATCAGTTTGCCAGCGCCATTTTTGAAAACTCGGCAAACTCGCGCGCTTTTCACGTCGTGACGTCACGATGGCCAGACACCTCGAACCAGCCGAGCTGGCGAGTTCATCACTCCCTCCTGCCTAAATCTCTCTCTCAGCAAAAATCTGAGCAGTGCCTCGGCTGGCAGAAGAGATCTTACCTTTCACGAGGACCTTCTAAACGATATAATAATGCCATTTAGGCTTCGATCATTGTTTACGTCGTCTACTCTATAAAAAGCACAGCTCCGATTCATAGACGGCGAAGGGGAACGAAACTAATTCAAGTTTATTCGCCGATTATGTCTGGCACGGTAAGTTCAATTGGCTAGATTGCAGAATACCCCGAAACTGAAGCTGTTCGGCGCAGCCACCGAAAATGGCTACACCGTCGGAGCAAGTACCAGGTATATAAATGATTGTCAAAATGACTACTGCAGGGACTGATCAAACAACGTGAAAAGACGTATGTTACAATATTTCGACTGGCCAATACCAGTCTTCATCAGGTTTATTATGGCAAATCACGAATTTACAGAAATATATATGTAGTAGAACAATGAGCGGAAGTTACATATATGACGTGGTATGGTGTGGCTTAGAAATGATAGAAAATAAACAAAAACAATTAGTTACAAATTACAGTTCATCACGTTTATTAATGCCTAGAGGCTCAAGAGTCTTAGCCTTGTGAATAATGTGAGCCTCACGTGCCTTTCTAAAAGAATCGCGTTTATCATTAAGTTTTTCAATAGGAATAAGTAGCATGTGGGTGTCAGAGTGGTTATTGCTGAGAAAGTGTTCCGAAACCGCTGTAGAGATATAATTAGAAGTAGGGCTGAGTATAGGTCGTCTATGTTCATTGAAACGGTCTTTGAGGCGACGTTTAGTTTCCCCAATGTATTGTAAATTACATAGGCGACATTGAATCATGTAGATAACATTGAAAGTAGTACAAGTTATATGAGATTTGATGTGGTACGTTTCACCTGTAGAATGAAAAGTATAATGATTGCGGCCATGTTCAATGTAGGGACAAGTGGTACAATTCCTGCTATTGCACCGAAAGGAACCGGGGGTGGCCCGGGAGTTACTTGAATCAGGGGTTTCTGTTAACTGGGCTCTAACAAGAATGTCACTAATATTCTTACATCGGCGGTAAGCTACTAACGGAAGATTTTTAAAAGCATTTCTACAACGATCTGATGAATAGAGGACGTTAGAATGCTGGTGAATAATGCGCGCGATGTTAGGTAATGCTGGATTATAGGTGATAACGAAGGGAATGGTTTCAGTCTGTATCCTGGGTTTGTTTTTAAGTGCGTCAGTGCGAGGAACGTCAGAAGCCCTCTGTATTTGGGATTTGAGAAAGGTTTTGTCGTAGCCGCGTCTAACAAGGTAATCTATAAGTTCAGTAGTACGCATTATGTAACTGTCGTGGTTGGAGCAAATGCGGCGAAGGCGGAGTGCAAGGCTGTAAGGAACAGAACGTTTAGTGTGTTGAGGATGACAAGAAGAAATAAGTAAATACTGGTGTTTGTCGGTAGGTTTAGTATAAAGGTCTGTTTCTATAAAGCCATCCTTGATAGAAACCATGACATCAAGGAATGGTATATTAGTAGGAGAATGCGAGCATGTGAAGTTAATGGTGGAGTGTAAATTGTTAAGATAATCGACAAATATTTTCAGTTTAATAATAATAATAATAATAATAATAAACTTTATTAACGTGTCTTAAAATATCTAGCTTACACTAAAGTAAGCTAATTGGGGACACCTATCTATACCTATCTAAAGTAGTAAAAATATATAAAGTATTACAATATATACAATATAAAATATAAAATATAATATCACATCAACCTATAGAGATAGGTTGACCTTCGGTCCAGATCATGAAGATATCGTCGATAAATCTTAACCATAAATGCGGTTGATAAGGTGAGTTAAGGAGGGCGTCGTGTTCGACGCCATTGACTTGACATTGACTTGATGACATTCATCAAGTCAGCCGACAAAGGTTCGGCGACTGTGATAATGGACAGAACATGGTACTTAGACGAGTGCCACCGGCAACTTAACAATCCTACTTTTTACGAACAACAAGATACTGATTTGACGGACACTATACAAAAACGAGTTACAGAATACGTCAAACGCATGCTTAACGACAATCTTATTGACAAGAAGAACAAACAGTACCTCTTACATAGAGATCCCAAACCCGGACGCTTTTATATTCTATCTAAGATCCACAAGGTTAACAATCCCGGACGGCCCATAGTCTCCTCCAACAATCACCCTACTGAACGAATTTCACAGTTTGTTGATTTTCACCTCAAGCCCTTAGTCTGCACCATACCGTCCTACGTCAAAGACACTACGGATTTGCTCAACAAACTCGCCATCTTTAACAGACTTCCTGGTAATGCCCTACTTGTCACACTTGATGTCACGTCACTATACACTAACATCCCACATAACGAAGGAATTGGCGCTTGCCGTTATTTCCTTCAAAAACGTACTAATAAACACATCCCTACGGAAACCATTTGCGACCTCATTCGTATCATTCTCACTATGAATAACTTCACCTTTAACTCTAAACACTATCTCCAAAAACACGGGACGGCTATGGGGACTAAGATGGCTCCTTCATACGCTAACTTGTTCCTTGGCAAATTCGAAATTTTTGCCACTTCATTTAACCCGTGTAAACTACACTTTCGCAGAACAACATAAAAATCTGAATCAGCTCGCAAATTATGCAGACGCCCGAGGAAACAAGTTTTCGCTGATCTGGTACTGTCCGTTTTTATGAAAACTATTAGATATATTTGAGTACCATCCGGATCAGTGATCTTGGCTAACTTATTCTCAATATCTCCAGTTTCTTCTAGATTTCCTGTCCAGGTTGCACCTTGTTTTAGAAAGAGTTTGATCGTCTATTTGATCCACAACAGACGATCAAGATGACCGTTTCGCCATTTTCGCCGTTTTGTCATTTGATTTTCAAAGATTAATTAATTTTAAAACAGTCGAACTGAGGACCATTCTAGTAAAGAAAGGGCCTTGTTAACACTAAACATCAGTAGCCTGAGAAGGTTGGCGTTTTTGATAGACTGTGGTTTTTATAATTATTCAAAAAGAGTACAATCAGCAAAAACCGACACGCAGCTTATTCGAGCTGGCTGTTGGCTGTGCTCCAAGGTCATGCATGGACCGTATAGCGGCTGCCAGCGGCGCCTACACATGCTTTCGGTCCGACCTTGTCGAGCTGCGTCCTTGCTGTACTTTGCTTGGGCGATTAGCGAGACAGTTATTATTATCAATACAAATTTGGCCGGAAAGCCGGCGCGCCATCTGTTTTGCTTTGCTGCGAGAAAATGTTGTCGTCTTTGTCGAATTTTACTAGATAGTTAAGCAAAGTAAGGGATTCCTTAAGGGATTAACTTCGAACCAAGCATATGACTTCACAGTAAACTTTTCTTTGCATTGGAGTATTCTTCTCCACATTTTAAAGTTGTTCAAAGCCACTGATCATTTTAATGAAACTGTTACACAATTTTATTTTTCTAAAATTGGAAAGAGTTTATACATATAAAAGTTATCTTTTTGTCTCCAAGGGACACATCTTGGGGTTTGTGAGATACAGCTTCTGAAAGGTGATCTTGATCACGATTTCAATCGATCGAAAAAGCGTCCCTGAAATCTTTTGAGTCTTATCGCCAATTTGTTATTTTGTTTTTAAGACCAAATTGCATTAAGAATACTTTTTGTGTTATAGCATGCCGCATACCTTTCGTTCTTTCTTTGTTTTGATCTGTTCTTTTTGAGACACTGGACTGTAAACATTTGCGAGGGAGCCATTTGTTTACTTTCCTTTGAATTTCCCGGGCCAGCTTATATGTGACGTCACGATGGTCAGACACCTCGGATTTTCGTTCGCCAATACCAGCACTAGTGCCCAGGCCTAAGTTCATCACTCCCTCTGGATTCAGGAAATTTGTTACTTTTTCTTCTTCGAACAACCGCTGTCCAAATGATTCAAATTTCGTCTGGGAGGGAGGGGAGGCAGAATAGTTTTGTTTGGAAATATTTTGGATTTAGAATTAAGTCAGAAAACAAGGAATGGTATCTTGGAACAGAAATTTAAAATATATTTCTTTTAGTACCAATTTTGTTTATTTTTAACTTCATTTATTTGTTATTGTTTTTGACTAAATTATGAGACTTCACCCCTACCCTCTTAGTCAAAAATTGCTAATTTCCTCTTGTCCTTGAATGACCTTGTAACGCCTAGCGCCCTCCCCTTAACGGGCATTTCACCGGTAAAATGTGTTTATTCACGGTGTCTTTGATTAAACTTCGGGCAACTTCATCTGCGTTTTAGAGAAGTGTGTGAGTCTACCTCAGGCTGTGGACAGTACGTTGCACTAGAAGAAAAACCTGGAATGCAATGCGCAGGATTTAATGCCGGGAGATTCGAAACTTAAAAAAAAACTCCTTTGTGGTACGGATTCTCGATGGTTTTCGGCGGTCTTTTGTTTTTTGGTTTCTTGTCTGAACGAAAGTATCAAGATAATAAATTGCGAAAAGAGGGATGTGTGTTCAAACAAATCAGCTCATCGTGATCATTTCATTGCCTCTTAGCAGCCGACAACCTCAATTTTTATTCCATGTAAAATTATGAAATTTTCATTCCAAGAGGGTTCTGCTTATCGCTGAAATTAAAGAAATTCTGAAAATCTGAAAAGGGACCGCCCACCACTCTTCCTCAGCAAGGGTCATGTGAAAGATATTTTCACCAACAGATAATGATTTTAGGAAGGGGGGGGGAGGCTGGGGGTTGGGCCCAGTTCAGCATCGTTAAAGCACAAAACGTAATATGTACCCTGTACAAGTTAGACGATTTTTTTGGAAACCTACAAATATATCTATTGTCTAGCTACAAATATTTTTAGTCAATGGAAATCTACTGTAGTAACAATGAAAGCAGTGCAGCCTGGTAGAAATTCAGTTCCGCACTTTTTCACCTTCCAACACTTACAAAATTTCCACGATACTTCTGAAATTCAAGACTATCATACACCTATATACCCACTAGGTGGGGCTCAAATTCGACCACACAATCAAACCGACGCTTTATCTGAGATGTCACTCATTAATCCGGTCCGTTGAAGTCCAATGTTCTGAGTAACAAAAGTTATAGGCTTGGGCAAAATGTCCGCGATTTAGCGAAAGCAGTTACGACCAGTTATCACTTAGCGATATATAAGTAGTCAGATTTTAGGCCTAACGTTTACGGGCTGTTCCATTTTCAGTGGTTTTAGTAAATGCCATTGCAACATACGTAATGCACGTTTTTAACACTTACATTATGTTGACCATTGTCACTTGTCGATCTTTTAATGCTTCCTCCAGCTCTATCTCAGTCTGTTCTACTTGATCCATCAGGCGGTTTCTGGTTTCTTTTACCATCTGCTCTCGTTCTTCTGCTAATTGCTACTTCTTACATTCCTCATTGATCCACCCGACAAAAAAAAAACAGAAATTATTTATAATTAACATTTTCATATACAAAGTGATGTGCAGCCATCTATTTAGTAATTACTTTCGGCCAGTTGATATAACACACTTAACTTGTGCAGCGAAATAAAACATTCAAAACAAGAAGAAAACTGACATGCAACCGATTCCAGGCGTGCGATTAAAAATTAGTATGCTCCTATTGGCTAATGCATGACTAACGAAAATAAAAGGTAACAACACTGTCTATTGCTCTCGACAATCAATCGCTGGAACCTTTCAGCCTACAGGAGTAGAATCCTAACTTGAAACAAAAATACGTTACATAAAAAGCATTAGTCTGGAGAATGGTTTAAGTTTTTAGCTACTCAGTCCAATGTTTTTTTAATGCAACGACAAAACGATGAAAAGCAGCTTCTGCCTCCCTGGAATTTTGCAAAAATGTCAATTTGCAGTTACAGTTCAAGATAGCAAAGGAAAATTGTTGTGGAGAATAATTGGCGATCAAAAGAAAAAAGAAAAATGTGTTCCACAAAAATTCATACCTTGTGGTTTCAACTTTTTCTTCCATTGCTCGGATCGTTGCCTGCATGCAGCTGAGATCTCTTTCCATTTGTTCCTTGTTGAAAAAAGAAAGAAACAGAAATAAAAAAGCTGCTGACAAAGAACTAGCAAAAAGTTTCGTTTAAAAAAAACGTCTTGTTTTACATTGACTTTCGTCTTCTTTTACCAGAATCAAAACAGTTCAAGCGTCTTAAGAATCTCAGTATCCCCATAATCGTAAATCTCAAATAAAAACACACAGATAACGTTAACGAAGGCTTTGCAGTGTTTTGTCCATACACAAACACTGTTTTTCTACGTTGAATATGCCTATTGTGATGTCTCGCGTGTTTGCCCAATCAGAAATAAGTACGCGCTCTTTACCCGTGCGCCCACGCAGCGTTCTACACAGGAATTCCACAGGAGCCTTCTAAACGCTCGAAGGAGCCTTATGCAAGGCCTATTCTAAGAGGTAACTCATTAAAATTTACAAATTCAATACTACGGAGAACAGTCCACAAAAAGAGTAGTAAAGATAACAAGAGACTTACGGTTAATTTTCATCCTACAATCTTTTCGTTGGTAATTCTGACATGTTTGGTGCTAAGGTGGCCCATACACTTATTATCGATGCCGTTGCCGTGGCGTGAGCGAGTGTTGTCTGATAAAAGCTTATGTTCTCGTTTCTCTGTCTTCTAGCTCACTTAAAAGTATCAAAATGTAACAAACAAGAGCAAAACTGTGCTCTACAACTATAACTGTTAAAAAATGTCTAATAGAGTTGAAATAAATGTGCCCAAACTCGAGGGATTTTCTTCAATTTTCTTTGGTGAAATCTTCCCAGATTACCACAGTTTCTATAAATTGGCCAGAAGAAACTTTTAAGCCGAAAATTTAGCAATTTTGTGTTTTTTATTTCTACAGAAAAATTGGTCCCACGAATTTCCTTGATAATTATATAAGCCCTAAGTAGAGCAAAATAAGTGTAACCTCTCTGCAAAATTTTAGGGAATTTCACCAAAGAGATTTCGAGAAAATCTAGGGAAAAGTTTCTATTTTTTTCCTGACAGCACTACGTCATAGAATAGGAATTCGCCAAGATCGCTACCATTTTGAGCATGCGTGAAATTCAGATCAAGCGGATTTCTTCATTGAGAATTTAATGCGGACCGTGTCAACTTCGAATGCTTGTAAAGCAATAGTTGGGCTTAAAACATAGTCAAGAAAAGATGTGTTCTTTCAACCGTTTGAAGACAGCTGCTTGAGGGCTAAAACTTGGGTAGTGCTGTTAAATTTTCACTTCTTTTGTTAAATTTTCACTCCATTTTCACTTCTTGTTTCTTGTCAGCTCGCGTGCGCAGGCTACCAAACTCGCGTCATTACCTTAAGTCAATACAGAATATAATTTTCCCTCCGTTCATATGCAATTCAATCAGTTTTGCGTGTATGAAGGCATTAAACAGACGTCAGAGTGCTTACATGTAAAGTTTGTGAAAATGATGGATTCTCAGTTTAAGCTTTTCTTGGGGGCATTGAACCAGGACTCTGCGTTTTTTAAAATTGCCTTTCTTGGCACTGGACGCATTATGCAACTAATGGTGTTTGTACAGCTGGTTCAACGAGCTTAAGTGCCACTAATTAAATTCGTCGTCTGAATCAACACTTGAACCTAACTAACTCCTTGAATCCACCAAATCAATAGATATTCTCAAAAAGTTTCACGTGTTTAAATGCTCCTAAAACAGGACTAAGTTTGACAGATTTTTTACCGGGATCGACCTTCCGTTCAATATGACAGAGTCATTGGAGTATAACTGTAAACATTAAATCTACAGAAATCTTCGGAGCCAAAAAAACAGGAATTTTAAACGGACTCAAGTTGTTTTAGGTACTGAAATTATAACAACCATTATCCAATAAGGCTAGTGAGACTAAGTATTGACACTGGCGCTTTATGTGCAACTATCATTCTTTTCACGCCAAACAATTAAGTTTAATGGATTAAATAAAGTCAAATTAAATATTTCAAACACTCCAAACAGGTTTTACGCTCAGCACGTGAAGGTTTTTGTTCTTTAAACAAGGCTTTCAATAAATTAAATGCTCATTCAGTTGTAATTAGCAGCCGTGGTCATTCTCGACATAACTCTCTTTCACCTGTTGGGAATGAATTTTTGCTTTGTTTTATTATCATCATCATCATCATCATCATCATCATCATCATCATCATCATCATCATCATCATCATCATTATTGTTGTTATTATTAGGCTCTTACTTCAGGTATATTTATTTTCTTCCATTACGAAGCATTGGCACATTAAATATTTATATTGTCTCCAGATTGGGTGAGCTTAAAGGAAATTTATGAAAGATCGAATTTCATTTAGAGTTGAGCGTGCTAATAATAAGTCATTATAAGCTTGTAAAAATCTTGTGTGACATCAGATTTCCAACACACGTCGTCAAAGGCTGCCTACAGCTTCGACTGCCTTTCTAAAGTGATCAAGCTATTTCAGCTACTCATCCTGACTGCGTGATTGCTGTCCTCTAGATCAAAACAGCTTGTTCTAAAACCGTTATTTTCAAAGAAAGTGGTAAGTCCAGTTAACGGTTGACATTTCATTTTCAAAGTGAAATTTAGGTCTGCCCTTTTTATAGTTGTGGGATAGAATCGATTAGTCAATGTTATGCACGGTATAGTCTTGTTTGTATGTTAGATATTTTGCCTGTTCTTTTAACCAATTTTCTCAGTTCTCGCTATCATTCTTATCTCCAAACTTTCATTCCATTCGCACTTTAATGATGCGAGTCTGTGTTGTTAAATTGTGCAAGTAATTTCAACATAGTGATTATCCTTACCAAGGAAACGGGCTCGATCAAAGACGTAGGCAGTAGAAAAACAAACATTTTTCTTTTCCTCGCCTACCCTTATGTCGTAGTAAATTGTACTAAAGTGGGACATTGCGAAAGAGCAACGAATGGATTTGTTCTTGTTACGTTTGCCTATATTCATTTATTCATTTCCTGATTAAAAATTCCCCTATGAATGTAAGCTAATCAGTTTATAGGCCATAAAGTGCCATGTCTCAAGCAAAAAGCAGACTTTAGGGTATCAAGCACCTCAACGAAGACTGTAATCTTACGAGCTTTGTAGGACACTCATGCGTTATTGCTTGTCAGTGCAAACAGGAATGTTCCTTTGCTTCTAGAAAAGTAGCCGAGACGAATCTTTTCTTGTTGTTAGGTGAAAAAAAAAAAGAATCATGCAAGTCAGATTTCATTCACTCGGAGCTAACACTTACGGTTAATTCTCTTTCCCGATTGTTGTACATTCCTTTTGTTGGTAATTCTGAAATTTGTGGTTTTAAATCAATGCATAATTGTCTAGAGCTCAACACCCCTCCTACCTTTTATTTGCAAATCAATCAATATTGCGTTTTTGAAGACATTTCATAAAGGTTTATCTAATATATGAAAAGTTTGACGGAATAGCTGATTCTTAGTTTATAAACCTTTAATTCTGGGGCAAAGATCACGCCCTTTTTCTTTTAATTGATTTTTTTAGCACTGGACATCACACATCTTATGGTATTTGTACAGCTGTTGCGACGAACTTAAATACCCCTTAAATTAATTCCGATGTCTGTATCAACAATTGAACCTTAATTATGAACCTTAATTACCTGGGTCCACCTAAATAGATATTAAAATTTTCACGTATTTAGAAGCTATAGAAACAGGTCTAAAATCGACAGATTTATACCTGGATCAACCTTCCTTTCAATATGACAAGGCCATTGGAATATAAATGCAAAAGTTCAATGATTATTCATACATCAAATTTCGGTTGTGCTGACTGACACATGAGCTGTTTATAATGCGGTACATATAGTGTTCCTGATTTTAATGGGAACTTAAAACTTCCCATATCATTAAAGGATGTTGCATCAGGGATATTTATTTGCTTCCATTAGGAGGCATTTGTCCATTAAATAATTATATTATCTCCAAACTGGGTGAGCTAAAAGGAACTTTGCGAATGGTCAAATTACTTTCAGTTGATCATGAACGTGTAAGGTCGTTATAAGATGGCAAAATCCCCTACGTCAGCTGGCTTTGAACATGTGTCGATGAAGGTTGCCTACAGCTTCCACTTTTTTCTAAAGTGAATGAGTTATTTTAGCTTCTTGTTTTGATCGCTTTCCTTCGCATCAAAACTATACTTGTTCTGAAACCATTTACTTCAAAGGAAGTGGTTGGTCCATTCAAAGGTTGTCATTTCACTTTCTGAGCACAGTTTAGGTCTGCAACTTTTATAGTCTTGGAATAGAATCGATTAGTCAATATAAGGTACAATACTCTCGTTTATATTTAGACAATTTTTCTCTTCTTCTTGGAAATTTTCCTTTTTCTATTGATTAATTTGTGTAAATTGAAATCAACCATCATTCTTATCTCAAAAATTTCATTGCATTATGTGCATTAAAAAAGCGAGCCTGCGCAATTAATTGATCATAATAACCTCATCGAGGAAAGTCGGGCTCGGTCAAGGATGTGTGGAACAGCTATTATGTTCATGCAAAAGCAAAAAAAAAAATGCGTTTCTTCGCCTAAACGTTGATGTCGCAGTAAATTCAAACAGAAAATTAACACAAACGTCCAATATTGATTGATTTGCAGATAAAGTCATGTATAAAGGACAGGAAATGTGCTGATCTAGGAAACTATGCATTGATTTAAAACCTTACATCTCAGAATTAACAACAAAAGAAGTGGCCACAATCAATAAAAAGGCAAAAGACTAACTTGCATGATTTTTTCAGCTAATAAACACCAGAAAAAACTAAGTCAACCGCTTTTTAGGACCACAAAACATTCCTTTTTTCGATAACAACAAACCCATGAGCAACCTACAAAGCTGGGTTACAGACTTCGCTTGTGCTCGTAATGCGAAAGTCTAGTTTTTGCTTGAGACACAACAAGATCATAAACTGATTAGCATTGCATAAGCACTGAATGAAAGTAAACGTCAGACGAACAAATCCATCGTTGCTTGTTTTAACAGACATTTAATAGACGTTATAGTGATTTCACGAAAAGAGGTTTGCCAAAATGGTGGATTCTTAGTTAGAGCTTTCCTTGGGGGTTAAAAGAGAGTTGGTAAATTTAATTGCAATCAGTACCTTAATTGACTTTTTGGCACTGGACATTGTATAACTATTATCAGTTAGTGTTTGCACAGCTGGTTCAACAAGCTTAAGTGCCACTAATTAAGTCCCACGTCTGAATCAACACTTGAACCTAATGATTATCTGGGTCCACCTAAGTAGACTGCTTTCAACAATGAACGTCCTGTATGGAAGATCATTTCTTAAGCGATAGTAGTTTTACAGTGCTACTGCTAACACTGATGCTTTATGTGCAAATATCATTGTGTCCACGTATTCGAGAATTTTCAACTTTGTTAGACAAATTCGAACGTCTGAATTACAGTGCGAATCAAAAACCCGTGAACACTTTGATTTGATTTTGACACTTCCCATTATGTAGCTACCAATCAGAAGCGAGATGTAACCGCAAGACAAACTAACGAACGGTTGGTCGCGAAACCGCAAAGGGCTTTTTCCTTGAAACAATTCGTTGTATTCGAGTTGTATCCTTATAATCTTTTCGTTGTTAGTTTACCTTTCTTCTTTCGTTGTAACCGAAGTGGAAATTGGAGCGATTTATAATAGAGAGAGAAGTTCACAACTTCAAACCCAAAGTCAGTGTCATTGTGAAAGTTAATCTGTTGCAAGATTGTCACTGTTTTTTGTCCAAGGGCCTTACTAAGGAAATCGAACATTTATTCGGATTCACCATTAGATTCAATTTCAACATAAGATTCCTCTTAAAACCAGTCTCGGTGACTAATTATTTTACACCCAAATTGACTGCAAATAAGAAACATTGCATTAAAAACTGAGTATATAACCGTTCCCTACTCAATTACACGGTGCTGATTCTGTTTCTGGCGTACATGAGGCTTGACATTAAAGAGATGGAAAGTTCCAGTGCTTCAATCACTGAGTTACGCTCTTTAGCGTAATCTGGTCTTTACTTGTAGCTACCGTGGAAACGGGCTCCATCGATTGGCGTGTGTAATAAATATACACAAGTAAAAGCACCAAAAATTCCTTTTCCTGCCACTTGCCCTGATGTCTAATATATGAGTGAGTTCGTAATCGGATTAGTTTATGTCTCTGCCATTCCCATTAGGAAGGCCCTTGCGATGTGTATATCAATTTATCCTTGTTTTGTCTCAAGCTTAACCAAGCTTAAAAGCCTCAAGCCAACCAAATACTGCGACCCTTAAAATCTTTTTTTAATTTGCCCGTGTGTTTATCTGTGTAAAACTTCCTGTCAAAGCATGTCTTCAGTTTGCTCGATCACTGTTCCTTCTTGACAGCCGCCCCGTTTCATAATGCATTTATATGGACAGAAGTGTAAAGGGATAAAATTAATCTCATTGTGCATGTTTCCCATTGCAGGAGTGTCACATTTTCTCTAAGAGCCTTCATAAAAGGAATCGACCATTAGATACATTCAGATCCAGCCTTGGTAAGTCTGTTATTTAATACCTCAGTTAACTGCCATGAATTAAGAAACATTCCATCAACAAAACTCCGAATAGACATTCTGTTTAGTGCTCTGTACTAAGCTGTGTGTTTACTGAGTACCCTGTCGTTCGACGTAATAAAGGTAAGATGGAGTAGAAGGGGAACTTTCGTTCTTTTTTCATGAATCGGTACTTTAAATTACTCATAAATCTAAGTAGATTCTATTTATACACCTGCGATAATATACAAGGGCTAATTAAAAGCACTCTTACGCATGTGTTATCAGCCAGCACATGTGGGAGTCAAGTTTATAATGAACGAGAATTTTTGAACATGGGAGAAAACTTCTGAAATATGTGTAGCTTATTATTAAGTTGACAAGTATGAATAAGCACGCTGAACAATTCCAAACCGTTTTTGCTGACCAGTTTCTCGAAATGAGCCTATGGAACCCTCAATTTTATTGTAAAAGACCTGAAGTATAGAAGAGGCTTCAAATTATAGCTAGATTGTACAATACTTATTTTTCTCACAGGGAAGAGTTCACTGTACGTCCAAATTGTATTGCGTGCGTAGGTAAAGGCAAATTAAATTTGGATTTTGTGCACGCCATGCAACTTATAACTCTCAAGTTTCCCCGCGCTTGCAAATTATAGCCCTTTGTAAGTGGTATAACGTGCGTATGATGATGATGATGATTCTTGTTGTTGTTATTATTATTATTATTATTATTATTATTATTAGGGAGGGATGATATCGTGACACTTTGGTGAAGTTGTTTTCAAAAGTTATAGTAAAGCCAGATAGAATTGCCACCATTCATTGAAAACAGTCCAATGGAAGCTGCAAGGGAAAGTGATGCCGCACCAGCTGCCGAGGAAGCACTGGATTTTGATGACGTGACTTTAAAAGGTGAGAAGAAACGTTGCAAATGTTGAGTCCGGCATTTGCAAGCAAATTGTACTCAGTGTTTTGTCAGTACGGAATTCTCCAACAGCTATTAAACGCATAAACATCCCGTTTTACTATTTCTTAGCAGCTTTAGTTGTTATTTTCCGTACGTTTGCCACTTCCATAATAAAAGGAAACACAGATTTATTGTAATGCGTATATCCGGTGCTAAATGCAAATACAGGTTAAACATGTAACATCCTCGGGCGTACAAGGAGGGGTGGGGGATGTTGGGGTGGATGCCGATGGTTTTAGTTATGACAAAAAATTACCTGACGTTTTTAGCCTGTACAACTACTTCTTGTTACTTAAGAGCAATTCTCTGTAAGAATCAAACAAAGTGGAAAATGAAAAATTTTGCACCCCCAACTCCCTTTTGCGTGCAAATAGATAACCAAATTATGTGAAACAGGTATAAAAGGATAATAAATTGTTGCCATGATAACAGCGAATGTTTGTTGACGCCCGAGAACCCAATTTTCAAAATAAACTGTTGTGGAAAGTGCAAACTTTAAAACGTTATTTCTCGAGTCCATTAGAATACTATAACTCGAGACTTACGACAAATGTAAAACTGCTATTCTAATTTGCTTCTATGTGTATGGCTTTTCATTTCATCTACAGTAGACAAAATAATCGGCGAATTAACTACACCGGCTGTGTCTTGGCCATTTTAATTTGCGAAGAAACCATTTCTTTTAGTATCTCCAAAAGTACATCAGTTCTCTTATTTCAGCCCACTCAAATCAGGTTTTGTAGCGCTGGAATCACACTAGATTCGGCTACGTAAAAGTCAACATTTCTTAGCATAAAACGGCAACATTTTTAGCTTCTTGCACATAAGAACAAAAAACAGTATCCGTCCGACTTCGGCTGCGCACAAATATGTAAGTTTTACCTCGTCGCTCACTCTTCATTGGACGGATTCGCACGCACAAGCTATCAAAGCAAAACACGTATAAGTGTTATTGGAATCGTCCAATGAGCTGGGGAGCGCGAAGATCCGGGGACGGACACTAACATTTGCTCTTATTTGCAAGAGGCTTCACTATTTCCTTATAATAAACAAGTTCTGCTAATATCCGAATAATGGTGATTTTAGCAATAGCAGAAGTTTACAAGAATGAGGGCAATGATTACTTCAGGAAGAAACATATCAGCAGCGCGATCTACTTTTATACGGAGGGAATTAAAGTGAACTGTAGGGATGAAGAATTGAAGGCGAAACTTTACAGCAACAGGGCAACAGCACACTTTTGTGTGGGTAAGAAGATTCATTCATTCATTCATTCATTCATTCATTCATTCATTCATTCATTCATTCATTCATTCATTCATTCATTCATCCATTCTCGTTCCTTCATTCTCTCTCTCTCTCTCTCTCTCTCTCTCTATCTCTCTCTCTCTCTCTCTCTCTCTCTCTCTCTCTCTCTCTCTCTCTCTCTCTCTCTCTCTATCTCTCTCTCTCTCTCTCTCTCTCTTTCTTTCTCTTTCTGTTTCGTTCGTTCCTTTTTACTTTCGTTACTTATTTTCGTATCATTTTCCTGTTAGGGAATTATAACGATTCACTGCGTGATGCAAAACTTGCCATTGACCTGGAACCATGTTACATCAAAGCGATTGCAAGAGGTAAGTTTTAAAAAGGGACGCAATAAAGGACGCTGCCCTCTTAAAATCCCAAATAGATGTTGTGAATTTACTGCAACATTACAGGGACGGACTACAAGCTTAGCGCTGGGACTGGAATGTAACCCAGAATTCTCCAATTTCGTTTCATAGATACGTGAAGTTTGCGAGTTTGTTTGTATTTTACACACTTTGGCTAAAGAACATTTTAAGAGCGTAAATAATCTAGGAACAAACATAAATCAAGGATGTATGCCATTTATGACAGCTAGGCACTATTCGGATAAGAAATGAGTTGCTCCTATTAATATTTGGTTTCCCTTGTCGGTCTTTGTTCTGGAAACCGTTGTTTTATAATCGCCCTACTACGCCAGACAATACAAACATCGGTGAAGGCATAGTCACTAGTAGTACATGCTCAATACTTTAAAGCGGCCCGTACTCATAGAATGCATATTTCTATTTTAACTGATTTCGATGGTCAGAACCGTACCACTGTTGCACCATCCTTCACCTAAAGGCATCGCGAATACCACCACAAAAAAATTCAAATAGATGCCATCCCACCTCTCACATCTTCAAATGATAGCTCACTGACTCACTGACATGTTACGTTACCTGGTCAGCAGTTGCCTAACCTCCGAAGAGCTAGGCAGACATTTCAATTTAAGCTTCACCAAGTGTACCCATCAGTTGCATTCCAATAAACGCTTCCCAACCACCTGCATCTTGGGGTGTGTTCCTTTGGGATGATCCAGATCAGGACCAGTGATCCAAGTTCTCTCGGATCATTGTGCATCAAAAGAACCGAAGGATCCTTGTCCAGAGTGGATTCATCGGTACCTTTGATGCATCATGATCCGAGTGATCCTGACCCGTGTCATCCCAAAGGAAAGCACCCTTGGAATGTTTGCCCACGAACATGTGACGTCATCAGATTGTTGAGACGCATGTTGAGACTTCACGTAAGCCTCACGTAGCGTCCTATCCCCACGACGTTAGGCCACGACTATATGACCTCACAGAGTTCATATGTTCGGTGGTTCTCCTCTCTCTGTTGACTTCTTTGAAGAATCATGAAGTGTCCCTATCGTTAATATTCAATACACGCCTCCTTGTGATATCCGCTGCTAGGCTTGCCTTACAATAAATACATTTATCGTCATTAGGGGCGAGTGCCTGTGTTCAGCTCAATCAGTTTGAGGAAGCAATCACTTGGTGTGATAAGGGATTAGCTGTATCCTTCACTAGAAAGGTTACTATAAAAATATTTGTTGAGTTTATCAAACTTGAAGACGTGAAACTGTTGCAGTGTTTCTGATTAACTTAACGGTATTAATGTTGTAGACTATAACCAGTGTTACTATTCCCCTCACTTTAGTTCCCGATTGTTTGCCCGGTAACGGTATTAATGGTATTAATTAATGGTATTAATGGTATTAATCTTGTAGACTATAACCAGTGTTACTGTTCCCCTCACTTCGGTTTCCGATTGTTTTTGTAAAAGCTCTTTAACTTTTTCAATATCGTAAAGCAGGATGGGTGAAGAATTGGACCTTACCTTCTTCATTTCTTCCTTCCGAACATTAATTTTTCAATTTTCAACACGGAAAGGTTACATGACCTTTTATTTAAACAAACTACAAGCAAAAACAAAAAAGGAAGAAGAAAACGAAACAAACCAAAAAATGTTAGAAATTAAGCCCTGGTTTTGCAGATTCATTGTATTGGTTTATTCATAACGTTTGTTACTGAAATGTTACAATCTTGACTTATCGAAGATTGACATGAATAACAAGAAATTATTGGAATTAAGAAGCAGGTCTGTCAAAGAACAAAACAATTTGTATGATACGGAAGGAAAGAAAGAGAGGGATCAGTCAGAAACTGAAACGGTAAGACAACTAAGATCAGCCTGTATTGCAATCGGTTTGAGAATCGTGCATTGACTTTGTTTTTAATTGAGTGCTAAATAAATTTGAATTCTATTTATTTCACCTAGCTTTTTCTTACTCGTAAATCGAGATTAACCAGACTTAAAGTGTCCTTTCACTTATTTGTTTCGGATTATCTTTTTTAACCAATCCAAACTGAATTGTTTCAGTTTGACTAAATCATTGCGAATGTCAGACAAATTGTTTACTTTTGCAGGGGATTCCCAGACGGACTGAACCGAATTTAGCCATTGTGGGAAATGTGACGAGCACGTGATGAGCTGCCAGTGTACTGAGCTGGACTACACTAGCGGCTCATCACGTGCTCGTCACGTTTTCATGCGGCAGGCTATTTTCGCGCTCACTTGCGTGTTCTTTTTGTTCGACAGTCTCTGAGCGGAAAAACGACTGCTCGAAGTCTAGTTTTGCCGAGCCAAAACCGGAACTGCGGGCGCGAGTTGTTCAAAAGAAAAGCATTCCAATCTTGAAATAATTGCAACCTATTTTTTTTTAAGACGGGCTGGTAAGGCAGCGTCTTTTAGTTCTACAACTTTTTGGTCGAGCAGGTTGTTGATGGTCACGATGATTGATTGGCTGCTTAATAATATCCTTAGGGGTTGGGACGGAAGAGGGCTTATGTTTTGACCGTGGGTATCTTGGGGACAGGACTAGGTTAGTGCAATGCCTCCATAAGCTTATTTGGAGGTTATAGGGGAACCTTTGAAAGATGGTGGCCCGACCGATTGTTGCACACAACAATTTTCAAGAGGATTTTGCACGTTATACGGATCACAATACGCCATTAAAAAGATGAAAACAAATGGGGAAGCTCTGGTAGATTCAAATTGATTTGAAATTTGAGGGCTCAAAGCAACGGATTAATTGTTCCAAGGACAGAATAAGGCCTTTTCCTCAAAGAGAAGGCTTATCCGAATGTTGGCAACTGAAAGATAAGGCATATATTTCGGGCCTTGGATTTCCCGAGGCTTCTGTAGCCTTTTCTGGATAAAACAGGAAAATAAATCTCACGATGACCGTGTAATTGAAACATCTGTCATTGTGCACAAACAGAATATGCCAATTCATGCATTTGAAACCTAGCTCTTATAAAGAGGGAACAACAACGCTAGAATCTACACCAGGGTAATTTTGTCGAATCAAAACATTTGGCGGTTAAAATAAACTTAGTCTTGAATTAAATGCACAGTAGGTGCTTTACACGAGAACCCTTTAACCTTTAACTTTCGACAAGTAGTCACACCATTTATTACTGTATTGAAAAATATTGAAAATGCAAGGGCTGAAGGAGAACTCAAAGGTTTAATCCTAACATTTACTGTTTCCTATGATATTTTTGCTGCGAGTTTTCATTTTTGCGATGTTTTTTTCAATTTGCCATTTTCAAAACAGACTATGCAAAATTTATTGATGATACCCAACAAAAAAACCCGTGAATCTAAATTTCCACAACTGTATGACTCCAGCTTGAGGACCTCTGTTTGCAAAACCACAGGTTTTCTTGTTTTTCAAAGCGAATAGTCCCACTTACAAACAGAAACATCATAACAAAGACACGGCAGGAAACCAGTTGATCTTGTAAACATGCTCACCCCCCCCCCTTCTCAAAGTAACATAATAAACGGTTGACGCATTTTGTTCAGGCAGTTGAGGTTCAGACTGTACCTCTGAGATCATCAGGAAACAACAGGCATCTAACAACTAATCTCTTTCTTTCCATATTTTTTACCTTCACGTTTTCTAAAATGCCTTTCATGTCTTGCCCTTAGACTTAAATAACCAAGACTTGTGTTAAAGTGAAAGCTTTATTAAACCCTCTCCAACACGCCCCACTCTACAACTTCAATTTTTCAATAAAGCCCCTACCTATTGTCTCCCTAAAACCAATACAACTTAGGAATAAAAAAGTCATCTTGAGACAACTATAACATATGTTTTACAGGGCTACATAAAAATGGAAGAAAGCAAGTGGCAATTCATAGAGGATATCCAAAAACGTATATCAAGAGCCGAGGAAGCCGGCGATAGGGCTGGAGAGGGAGTGGCCTATGGTAACCTCGGCAACGCATATCTCAGTCTAGGGAAATTCCAAGAAGCCATAGAGTACTACAATAAAAGCCTATCAATAGCCAAAGAAGTCGGCAATAGGGATGGAGAGGGAGGGGCCTATGGTAACCTCGGCAACGGTTATCTCAGTCTAGGGAAATTCCAAGAAGCCATAGAGTACTACAATAAACACCTATCAATAGCCAAAGAAGTCGGCAATAGGGTTGGAGAGGGAGTGACCTATGGTAACCTCGGCAACGCTTATTGCAATCTAGGGAAATTCCAAGAAGCCATAGAGTACTACAATAAAAGCCTATCAATAGCCAAAGAAGTCGGCAATAGGGATGGAGAGGGAGGGGCCTATGGTAACCTCGGCAACGGTTATCTCAGTCTAGGGAAATTCCAAGAAGCCATAGAGTACTACAATAAACACCTATCAATAGCCAAAGAAGTCGGCAATAGGGCTGGAGAGGGAGTGGCCTATGGTAACCTCGGCAACGCTTATTGCAATCTAGGGAAATTCCAAGAAGCCATAGAGTACTACAATAAACACCTATCAATAGCCAAAGAAGTCGGCAATAGGGCTGGAGAGGGAGTGACCTATGGTAACCTCGGCAACGCTTATCGCAGTCTAGGGAAATTCCAAGAAGCCATAGAGTACTGCAATAAACGCCTTTCAATAGCCAAAGAAGTCGGCGATAGGGCTGGAGAGGGAGTGGCCTATGGTAACCTCGGCAACGCTTATTGCAGTCTAGGGAAATTCCAAGAAGCCATAGAGTACTGCAATAAACGCCTTTCAATAGCCAAAGAAGTCGGCGATAGGGCTGGAGAGGGAGTGGCCTATGGTAACCTCGGCAACGCTTATTGCAGTCTAGGGAAATTCCAAGAAGCCATAGAGTACTACAATAAAGACCTATCAATAGCCAAAGAAGTCGTCGATAGGGCTGGAGAGGGAAGGGCCTATGGTAAACTCGGCAGCGGTTATCTCAGTCTAGGGAAATTCCAAGAGGCCATAGAGTACTGCAATAAACGCCTTTCAATAGCCAAAGAAGTCGGCGATAGGGCTGGAGAGGGAGGGGCCTATGGTAAACTCGGCAACGCTTATTGCAATCTAGGGAAATTCCAAGAAGCCATAGAGTACTACAATAAAAGCCTATCAATAGCCAAAGAAGTCGACAATAGGGCTGGAGAGGGAGTGGCCTATGGTCACCTCGGCACTGCTTATCTCAGTATAGGGAAATTCCAAGAAGCCATAGAGTACTACAATAAAAGCCTATCAATAGCCAAAGAAGTCGGCGATAGGCCTGGAGAGGGAGGGGCCTATGGTAACCTCGGCAGCGCTTATTTCAGTGTAGGGAAATTCCAAGAAGCCATAAAATACCACAATAAACACCTATCAATAGCCAAAGAAGTCGGCGATAGGGCTGAAGAGGGAACGGCCTATGGTAACCTCGGCAACGCTTATCTCAATCGAAGGAAATTCCAACAAGCCATAGAGAACTGTAATAAACACCTATCAATAGCCAAAGAAGTCGGCGATAGGCCTGGAGAGGGAAGGGCCTATGATGGACTCGGCAAAGCTTATCGCCGTCTAGGGAATTTCCAAGAAGCCATAAAATACCACAATAAACACCTATCAATAGCTAAAGAAGTCGGCGATAGGGCTGGAGAGGGAGTGGCCTATGGTAACCTTGGCAACGCTTATAACAATCTAGGGAAATTCCAAGAATCCATAGAGTACGACAATAAAGGCCTATCAATAGCTAAAGAAGTTGGCGATAGGGTTGGAGAGGGAGTGGGCTATGGTAACCTCGGCGACGCTTATTGCAATCTAGGGAAATTCGAAGAAGCCAAGAACTGTTTCCAATCCAGCGTGGACGTTTTTGATACCGTGAGGGCTAGTCTTCAGTCTGAAGATGCCTTGAAAATAAGTTTACGAGACCTTTATAGTAACGCTTACAGTGGTTTATGGGAGTCCCTGCTATTTCTCGACCTGACTGACGAGGCTCTGTGTGCTGCCGAGCGTGGTCGAGCACAGGCTTTGGTGGATGTCTTGAAAATACAGTATGGTTTAGTAGAACTTCCGTCAGTGGCACTTGAACCTAAAGAAACAATTTCCTACATCTCCAACGAGTTTCCTACACAAACAGTGTTTTTAGGACTTCAAGGGAACATAATCACCTTTTGGGCTATCAACAAGGAAAAAAAGTTTGAGGTTCGACAAAAGGAAATAAAAGGGAGAAGGAGGCCGAAAGATTCCATAACCGTCTTGTTGGAAACTACTTTAAAGGAAATAGGAGCTGGTGTTGGTGTTAGATGCGAGAACCGTTCACTAGATGAGCCTACTGATGACTCCCCGTCCAATAGAGGAGGTGATGAGGAACCAGCACAGACTTCGCAATGTACCGTCGACTCATTACAGCCATTACATGATGCAGTCATTGGCCCTATTGCAGACTTGTGTCAAGGTGACGAATTGATCATTGTCCCAGATGGTCCACTGTGCTTGGCCCCATTTTCTGCTTTGAGCGAATCTATAAGAATCCGCACTGTACCCTCGCTAACCACTTTAAAGCTGATCATAGATTCCCCTGAGAACTACCACACAATGACTGGGGCGCTGCTTGTCGGGGATCCGTTTCTGGGGGAAGTCAAAAAGCCCAGGTACAAGCAGCTTCCATGCGCAAGAAAGGAAGCAGAAATGATAGGAGAAATTCTTAACATTCCACCACTTACGGGAATCGAAGCAACCAAAAAGAGGGTGCTGGAACGAATTTCGAAGGTTGCCTTGGTTCACATTGCGGCCCATGGCCGAAAGGAGACAGGAGAAATAGCCTTGGCTCCAAATCCGGGGTGGGAAAGTAACCAAGATCAGGCATCAGTATCAAAGATTAAGAGCCCTAAAGACGAGGACTACATTCTGAAAATGTCAGATGTGCTAAACATTCGTCTGCGAGCAAGGCTTGTTGTGCTCAGTTGCTGTCATAGTGGTCGCGGAGAGTTGATGTCGGAGGGTGTGGTTGGTATTGCGCGGGCTTTTTTGGCTGCCGGTGCTCGTTCTGTTCTGGCGTCACTCTGGGCAATTTCTGACGAGGCAACCTTGGAGTTTATGAAGAGTTTTTATCAACACCTGGCAGATGGACAAAGCGCCAGTGTGGCTCTTCACCAGGCTATGAAAACCCTACGGAATTCAAACTTTGCCGTGAAGCACTGGGCTCCATTTATACTTATTGGTGACGACGTCAAGCTTGAATTTGGGAACCAAGCCTCAGACTAATTATTGTAAGTAACATGTTCTTTGGAATTCTAAACAATGGGATAGCACCTATTTCACGTGGAAGAAAAGAGACCTTATATCCTTTGAAGAACGGTGTTTGTTGACGGTGGGGTCTTGCCATTTTCAATTTTGTCCTTGTTTGAAGCAAAGCTTACTTCTGGTTTGCTATCTATGTGGTTATCCTCAAAGACAGTTAATTCTAATTAAAATAAAAGCAGCAAAGAAAAACAAAGTGGTTAATACCCACAGTTTAAGCTACATCAGTAGAAGATAACCTGTCAACGCGGAAAACCACATTGTGAAGAGCGGTCGCCAAAGTCATTACGATTTGCTGCCGTTATAAACGTTCTATTTTTCGAAAAGTTATTTTTAAATCGCCACTGCCTTAATTTCCTACGCCTTCACAAACATAAATCAGAATACACCATTTTGGAAATTATTTATTTCGCTGCTGTCTCACCTAGCTGGGCAATCAAACTCGCTGACAGTGAAAATTTCGGTCCCTACGGAAACCTTAAACTAGCTTAAGAGTTGAATCATGTCAATCGCATCACACTATTACTTTGTTTACTTAACCCTTTCACTGCTAACTTTTCTAAAAAAAACCCGCATTTTTTACCGTTAAAGCGGTTTTTTGAGTGCTATGTTGCCAAATTCCACTAAACTTTGCTACAAAAACATTTCTTTACAATTAAGCTAGATTTGGCAAGAACGTCATGCTAGCCCACATATAAGGCACTAATAACATTACAATCCTATATGAATATATGCACCAACTGATTAACGCACCTACCTCCACTAACACACACTTTCCTTCACTTGTATTCACTTTCCTTCATTTGTACTCACTTTTCTTCATTTGTACTCACTTCCCTTCACTTGTACTCACTTACCTTCACATTAGTGCCTTATATGTGGGCTAGCATGACGTTCTTGCCCTATATGTGGGCTACCACGACGTTCTGGCCCTAGATTTTGAACCACATTCTGTTGTAAATTGTACAACTTTGTTATTTGATGCATGCGCATAAGCCAAAATTTGGACCCTCTTTTTTCTGGCAGATTCATTCCCAATTTTTTATTGCTTCTTTTCCTTCCCGTTTTCTCTCTCGTTCTTTTCTCTTTATCTTCTACCTTTTATCCCCTCCCTATCCGCTGGAAAAGTTTTGGCCTCAGCCCTTCAAAAAACCTGAAAATGGAACATAAATCAACGATAGGTGACCTGGCCTATTGCACCCAAAATTGGACACGATTTTCTGGCATAGCGCTGCCAGAATTTGGTCGATTTTGAAAATGGACACACGTATGGATGGATCTGTCCTTGCTGTGTTAGCTGCTAATCAAAACAATCTGGTAACGTCAAAAATGATGACATCACAAGTGGTTCAATGTCTACTCCTCCAAATGTCGACAAAGGTCGACTTTCGCAGAGAAAGTGTTAAAGTCTTTTACCGTTTTATTTTCAGACCTTCAAATATCAAGCCATGAGAAGACTTAAAGTATCAGAATTGGTCAGAGTATTGCTTACCCTTCAACGCCTGTTGAACTGTGGATAGGAGAGATCGCCCAGATCGAGAGGGCGGTGGGGTTTGCGCCTTTGTTACCACAGGCATCCCATGTAAGAGGACAGTTGACCTTAAAAACCATTTGTTTGAGTGTGTGTGGTTGTGGCTTCGGCCTCAGAGACTCCCGCGTCCATTGTCAGACATCATCTGTGGAATCGTTTATTTCCCAGAGGCGCTTGCACAAGAAAACAGAGATCGAGTCACATATCTTACAGAAACTTTAGATTCCTGCTTTTTGATCACATTTTTCTTAGAAAAATAATTACACACTCTTTTTTTTACCTAATTTCAATAATAATTATTGCACTGGGAAGTGAACATGTTAATTTTTGTTAGCTGAAGACATGCGGACATTAAAATTTCCTTTTTGCAGTAATTAAAGCTTAGTGTATGTAAGGGGGAGGGGCAATATATTCACAAAGACATTTTCACTAACCAAAAGTAGGCTAGAGGCCTGGGGTAAAAGTACTTACAGTTAAAGATATACAGTTTGTATAGAAGCAAAGATCTCAATGTCACCTGAATGGGGCACGCATGGAATGAATGGATAATGTTGACATAATTAACAGAAAGAGACTTTATTTAAAAATGTTAAAATCATCAGTACTTGGCTATATAAAGTTTTCGCATCATGATGGGTAAGCCCACGGGTACACTCATCCCAAAAACTGCACGAATACTAAGAAAAGATGGAATATTCAGCATGTGGCGAGCGTGGGACAAAGAAAAATCTGAGTCTCCAATGGGAATCGAACCCATGACCTTCCGTACACCAGTCGGACGTTCTAACCACTGAGCTATTGGGAGACTCGTGGCGAGCATAGGTCATATTTACTGAGTTCGTGGTGACACGCATCCTGCATACTGCTAGGATCAGCAAGGTCGAAGTGCCCTATAGGTGATAAATAAAGAAAGATGGTGAATTTTAAGCTCGGAGAATACTGTTTTGCATCATTGCAATGTGAGAATCTGATCCATAAGATACCGATAAGCCCCTCACTTCTTGAAGCACATTATTCCACAGAAGAGCCTCACCATAACTAAAACTATGTTTTACATAGATTCTGTGTTGTTTGAGTAAAGCTAGTTTACCATCAAAGTTTCTCAAACCGTGTTCTGCAAAGTGGGATAATTAAAGAATTTAATCTATACATTAAAATGTTCACTTAATTGAATACTTTAGCATCGGGTCATTTCCAAACAGAGTAATCATATAATGATGTTGCAGAACCGACTAATGCTCCCCAGGTAATATTGGTGATCACAGTAGAATCTTGTTAACGTTGTGTTCACTCAGTCTTGGATTTCTCCCCGGAAACCAGCGAGGTAGTTATCCAAAGAAAAGCAGATCCAATAAAGATCCCTCTGATCACGCCAATGACGTTCACAGGAAGCACTGAAATAACAAATAAAAAGAGAGTTTAACTCTTGTTTTGGTGTCAGGTGACTAGCCATTATGGACCTGGTGGCATCAAAAGCTGTCTGAAAAGAGAAACATTTAACTTCCTGTTGCTGCCCGCGTCTCGTGAATGTCTCTGCTTGAGTTTCCTAATAAGTGTTGAGATTGGCTGGGAAGTGGATGGAAGTGCTTATTGTAGAAAACACCCAACCCTGAACAGCAATAGTCCATTCACAGAACTTTTACTGATTGCATTGCAGTGTAATCAAACATGGCAGAACCACAAAGTTGCCCAAACTTGTAAGGAACACATACAACTGTACTGTGATACAAAAGGGCAAAGTTATCTTTGCATGTGAAAGGGCTATTGAACCGAGTGTGTACAACATGCGAGCCAGCGAGCCAGCGAGGCATGCGAGCCATGCGAGTCAACATGCGAGGCATATGAGCCATTCATGCGAGCCGTGCGGGTCGTATAAAATAACTTTGACGTCACAAGTTGAAAGTTTCTAACCTGTTTTGTTTTTGTTCTTGTTGTTTATTTTTTAATGTAAACTACGACATGTACGAAACTAACCACTGTAGGGGACTCTGTAGGGACACTCCCGTATTTTTGGTCAGCGGATTCTCTATGATTATTTATTTATTTATTCATTTATTTATTTCTTTATTTATATAAGTACAAATGGTGGGCAAAATCTTTCACCTCTGTCGAGTTCCTTGTTAAGTTGTTTAATTTATTCCCTTAAATCATAAATTAGAAACCCAACGTCTTCCCTTGACCGGTCATTATTTCCGGAATCATTATGCTTCAGTCTACACAGTTGTAGGTTTCCTTGTGGAATCTCTTGCGGTTTTGCCTGCCAAAGAAACCGTCATCTACGCAGGGTATTACATTTCGATTACATTGAGAGCTGGATGACAGATTTTTTAAAGACCTGATGCCAATATACAAATTCTTCTTCCGGTCTCTAAACATTTCCCGCAACCTATGACCAGTTGAGAGAATTCCTTTAAAGTGCAAGACAATTTCTCTTTCGTGATCACTTCCTTAATGCTCACAACCTTTTCATGGGTATGAACAAGTGTATTGATACTGTGAGGAGAAATTTGATGCTGATTACTGTTGCTTTCATAGAAAGACTGCTTGCATGTCATTAAAGTCAACAATTGTTTTGTTAGAAATTCACTAATTGCATATGAACTTGCGGATTAATTTTCAATTTTAATTAATTTTTCAATTTTTCAATACATGCAGTTGGTCACTGAATTAGGTTAATATGAACTGCAATGAACTAAAATAATATCAAGAAGTACAAGTGGTATTAAATCAAGATATTCGGAGGCTAAGTCTCTGTTCTTGCGTTTAAACCTGGGCCGAAATGTCATTTTAGATGGACAAAAAGGAACAATAAAGGAATTTTTCAATACAAAAGGACTGGAAACTAACATTTGCCTCTCATGACTCGCATGGCTCGCTGGCTCGCAGTTTGTCAAGACCCTATTGAGACAGAGCTGAATAACGCACTGCGCATGTTCGTTACGTCACTGCTCTCCTCCACTCTCGTCCCCGAGCTGCGATCCTTTCGGCCAGCGCCACGGATCACAGCTCTGGATTGTGGAAAATGTGTGTTCGAACCGGACAATAAAGTGTTGAATATTTTGTTCTTAATGCCGATTTAGAGCTGGGAGATGTTAAAAGAAGAATTCGGTGTCTTTGGCGATATCATTAAGGTAAGTAAAGTAATTGTGGTTGAAAAGCTTTTTATTTAAAGCTTTATTGCGGAAGTCGAAGTGTCGTAAAGCGGCAGTGTCACGGTTCATAAAGATACCTTATTCTCTTACAATGAACTTTTAAAATTTTATAATTGGAAATTTTTAAACTTGTAATGAAGCAAGTTGAAAGTTACACTAATACAAACATGTGCTTAATCTTAATTCAACTAACACCGACCATAATTTTTGTTCAATGGCGGTGTTGCTCCGTAAAAACCAAAATCTTAATTTAAGATGTTTCTATTGAACGAAAGCTTTACTTACCTCAGTGATAATCATGTTATTGGAATTTTTGACAGTTTACTCTTGTCTGAGGCGGTGCCATGCATATGACACGAACACCTGTTGTTGTCTTTCTCGAGTTGTTTTCTGTGGCGCTGAGAAGCGAGCGACTCAGCATTTACTTGACCAACACGACCAAGTCTAGCCTGAGTATTAGGCTTTCTGGGAGAAAGTCGTTATAAATCGCCTTGGAATTCACTTGCCCATGGACTTACACATTTAAAACAATTTTCTTGGGCCGACACGAAAACAGATGAAAAAATAAAAGTCCCACAACCAATAAAACACCACTTGCAACTTTCGCGATAAAATAAAGCGACTGCGACATGTAAGCACAATTCGTAAAATCTCGTTTAAGCCAAAATTTCACAATTTTACCGATGAAAACAAATGTTTTTCAAACTGAAATAAGATACAGTATGGTATTGGCTGTCCAAAAACACACAGACTTTTCTTAACCACGCAATACTGTGCTTAACCAACGGGTTTGTTTACCATACGGGAAAATCCCACAAACACCGGCCATTTTAAATAGCCCGCCAGGCCTGCCGCGCCTAGTCGGGTTCGCGCGCGGTCGCCCGCGTTTTGCACCGCTGACCGTTCATCGTTATTCAGCTCTGTCCCCTATTGAACCATTCACAGCGGTCAAACGCACGACGCGTGCACAGTTCCCGCCGATTGTTCCCGCCACAAATTTACAAAGAAAATACAGACAGATGTCGAAAGTTTCACTATAACCGTAAAACTTAACGCCATTTCTGCAAACTTAAGCTTTTTACTTCGAGCATGTGTTCAGAATGAAGTAACTGGCAGCCACAAGTTTTATCGGCGCGAAATTTTGTTCATCGGATATTTTATGTATCGTTTTCATACGAACTTCGCGCTGGTAAAAGTCTGAACTGATTCAAACTTCAAGGCTCTGCAAAACCGGAAGTGACAATGGTTTTGCGTTTGACCCCTGTGAAATTGAATCAAGTAATTCGCTAAGCTTACCTCCGGTGTCCAGATTTTGAGACGAAAGAATAAGATCAATGATGAGGAACAGAAGACAGCGAAACAGCTCCAAGTACGGGGCATACCACCTGCAAAGACAAAAAAAGATGAAACATTTGATAAAACGTGGACAAAAGGAAAATAGAGCTCTACTCCTTGGTGCAAACGTGAAAACAAAGTGTAAAGTAAAAGATTATCTTGTAATTTAAAAACTGAAACGGCAAAAATGTATTATATGCTATGACACGTGAAGCTTATATCGAACACTCATAAAACTTAATGAATAAGAAAATTTTAATTAACGAAAAATATACCATATATATAAAATATACGGCATATGATTAACTTCTTTTACTTCTTTCCTGCTTGAGTGGCACGCGTGAGAAAAGACGCAGCCTGGTATACCCTATCGTCAACTTTACGATCTTAGGCTTTTTTCACTTTTCTTGAAAGCTTCTTCGTAATTTAGTTCGCCCGCATGGTGCTAGTCATGTCTTTTTAAAGTTTCTCTGTAATTCAGTCCGTTTACTGCCTTTCTATTGTTTTCTTTAACCTTGTTCCGTGCGCTAGTTCACCCGTAAAGATATAATCTCGTTTTTTTAACCTTTCTCCGTACGCTTGTTCCTTGGTACGGTGTTAGTTTTGTCTTTTTAACGTTTTTTCCTTACGTCAGTTCTTTTCACAACCTTTCACCGTACGCTCGTTCGTTCGTACGTTGTTAGTCTCGTCTTTTCAACCTTTCTCCGTACGCTACGTACGGTTCGCACCTAACACCGTTCTTACGGTGTTAGGTTTGTCTTTCAAATGTTTCTTCGTACGTTGATTCTTTATTGCGGTGCTCATCTTGTCTCCTTTTATACGTGTTCCCCTACGTTAGTTCGTTCATCCAGTGTTAGTCTCGTAGTTACGTTTCACGGCTAGTTCGTTCGTATGGTATTAGTCTTTTCAACGTTTCTCCCTACGCTACTTCGTTTGTACAATGTTAGTTTGTCTTTTCAACGTTTCCTCGTACGCTAGTTCGTTCGTGCAGAGTTAGTCTTGTAATTTCAATGTTCAGTCTCCGTACGCTGTTTTAGTCATGTCTTCTTTACGTTTCTCCGTAAGATAAGAGTCGTTCGTCTGATATTAGTCTTGTCTTTTTGACGTTTCTCCATTCAACAGTTTGTTCGTACTGTGTTAGTCTTGTCTTCTGTACTGTTCTCCGTACTCTAGTTCGTTCGTACTGTTAGCCTTATCTTTTCAACGTTAATCCATACCTAACGGTTCACCTTTTTTATTTTTCTCCATACGTCAGTTTGTTCGTATGGTGTTCAGTTGAGTCTTCAAGTCTTTTCAACGTTTCTTCGCAATTAGTTCGTTCGTACAAGCAGACTTGTTTCACAAAGTGGACACGTGCTCACTACAGGAAATGGGTGAGATGGGTATGGATATTTTCTGTAACTGCACATTTTTAGAAAAGCCAAATTGACCACTCCACTCCCTTACTTGGGACACTTGGTTGAAAAGCTTCCGTTCAGTTCTATAATTTCAGAATTTATTTACAGTGGTTGATCTTTTATCCATAATGTTGATGGTATGCGTAGTATAGTTACATAATTTTCACTTACACTGCAGTCATGTAAAGAACTTCAATTTTTTAAGCTTACCATTCTCCCCGCAATCAGCAACTGATAAGCAACAATGGCAACCACAAAATGTACTAGAACATACAGACTTCCCCAGAATGACAAGGAATTGTCATATTTCTGAATCGGATACCCATTCTAAGATTAAAAAAAGACATTGTTTGATTATTTATATCATTTTATGCTGTGGGACCAAACTTACTAAGGCCAAAAGGAATCATTAATTTGCCACTTTGTAAATAAGTAGGGAGTTACAGTAGTGCAGTGGTTATGAATCACAAAGGACTTTCATTGGACTTTCAACTGGGAGATCAGAGGGCCAGTGTTCCAGGCATGGTCGTCTGTATTGTATTGTACTGTTTCGTTTAAGACAAAAAACTTTAGGCCACATTGTCTCTTTCTACCAGGGTTTATTCTAGAATGTGGCATTGTGGGATTTCTGTAAGTCGAAAAATGTTGGCACCCAAAATTTCTCATAAATGGGGCGTGCAAAATTTCTGGTAAAGAATTTCCAAACACCACCTGCTGATCACTGAGCCTTTAATTATACTGTGGGATTATATTTAGTCAAATTGTGAGATTTTATCTCTTTAATTTGTCTTTCTTTTCTTTGTTTGTTTACTCAAAGGTTAAGGCAAAATGTCACTAGAAGTTTCAAGTAGACATGCACTCCACTCAGTGAATAGATGTTATAAGATAGTTAAAATACCTTGGGCCCCTTTTCTTGTAAAAGGGCCCCCCAAAATTTCACCAAGGGGCCCATGCCACTGGGCTCCCATTGACCAATTTTTAGAAGAAAAAAAACCCTACTCTACCCACGTGTATTTTTCTTATATGATTTTTTTTAAATAAAGGCATCTAGTCTAGTCTAAACTAATCTATATATAAATCTAATCTATAAATGGGGACCAGCTAACATCTCTGTTTTGAAATGTGTGTCCCCAGTTAAACCACACAAAACTCTGTAATTTGTTGATACCTTTCAGAAACCGCAGCTTTTATTCACTCAATTAATTAGTTACAAACTAATGGGCCAGGTTTACCATCTGATGAAGGTTGTAATTTTGATTGACAATTCATTCGCAGTGTTCTAATTGTTTGGTAATACCTCCGGTATGTCAGCAGGATCACCCAAGCGAGGCTTTCCAGGAGTCCACCCAGGACCTTTAAATAGCACAGACAGCTGAAGAACAAATTACAAAAAAATAACTTCATTGTACTGCAAAGTTACACTTGCCCTAGGCCTCCTATTGAACAAGGGTAAAAACCACCAAACATCAAAAGAAGGTTTAGAAATAACCTTACCAACTCTCTTAGTGTTGTAATTCAATTAAAGCATTCGTCGTGCTTGATTTGTTACAGGTGCTCAAAACAACGTAGATCCCACGGTACTTCTACTTGTTCTAAACCTTCCCGGAAAATACGTTATCGGAATTCACAAACTTAAGGTATATTGACTATTTTAAAATATAATGTTTTTTCACAATTTTTGTTTTCTTGGAGAATAGTTCAAGATTCAAGACATTATATTCACTGAGAAAACCTCGCCTGTCGACCTGTCAATCAATTGCGAAACAAATTTACTCGATAGACGTGCACGAATGCTTGAAGCGCCTCCGAACATTCCGCAGTCGACCCAGAACTTGAAGCATGTGAATGTATAGCAGAAAGTTTTGTTCGTAAAAGTGCTAAAAATGGATAAATGCGGGATTGGAAAGCTTTACGGGACGGAGTGTGGTTCAGTTATTGTGAAAGGTATAGTGATCACTGAATATCAAGCGCTAAGTGATTGTCAGCGCGACATAACTGGGCACTTAGATATTTTGAAAATGCGTGGAGAGGACGTGTCGTCTGAGAAAGAGCTGATTTTGCTGAGGGCAGGTAAGGACATTTTCACACCCTTCTCTTCGCCATCTTTCTTTGTTCACAGGGTGTGATTTGTTCACAGTCTCGTTTTCAATATTTGAGGAGTATTTGAGGGGAGCGCTGCCGTAAACGTTCGCGTGTGCCCAAAGCACCGAGATTCCTTTGGCATCAAATGGAGAGGGCGGAAAAAACTTTGCCAGCTCCCAGAGGGGGTCGCATCTCACCGCTCAAACAAGCACACGGGTGATCGCACTATCAATAAGAAGCTGTCGGAGGAAATATTCAACAGGACTGGATCACTAATACCTATCAGCTGAGGTATTCATCTGCATTATCGTTATTTGTAACGAATGTCACACTAACTACCGCATCCACTAACAAGGCTCAACTTTATGTTGTCATTCTTCCAGCAATCTGTCGGCAGTGCCGTGAAAAGCTGAATACAGTCATTGCAACCCATGAAAAGCAGTCAAAAGAGGTGTGGAAAAATAGTGAGCGTAATCCTTCTTTAGTGGTCCCTCATGCCTGTAGAGACTGACTCTTTGTTTTGTTTTTGTTTTTGTTTTTTTTGCTTTCTCTTTTGTTTAGTATCCATAACACAGCTAATTAGAGAACGCTTGAGTTGGCTAGCCTGTGCCGCAGGCGTCTCTTGCGTTTCGCTAATTGAGCCTAGTGGGCTTCCTATGGGGACGAACAAGCAATGCAGCAGACTCATAACCAGTTGCTTGTTAGTAGGGAGAGGAAGCGCACAAGGGAATGTGGGGTGAGAAGAGGCGGCGCGCGAGGGATTATGGGAGTCTTCTTTTGGACCCACAATCTCGTGCTCTTTCCCTCTTCCTACTACCAAGCGACTGGGTACGAGTCTGGGAGTACAGTGAGCGGGGGACAGAGCAGAAGAAAAGGAAAAGCACTTCGATTCGACAAACTGTATGAAATAAAAGTTGCTCCCCTGTCTAGGAGACCTTGCCTGGAATTTCCGTTTTCGTCTTGCACTTCCCTGGAGTTTCCAGCTGTCAAACAGATCCCCTCCCCTTGAAAAATCCCAACCCCCTAGTCCCTAGTCTCCAGGCGCATTTCAACACAGGACGTAGTTTTATCCGATAACTTATTTTTTTTAAAATGCACGTACATGTAGAGGGTTTCAAAAAAAAAAAAAGCTATAGGAAAGAAGTAGGACAGGTGATAGAATTGCAGCTGAGAAGGGGCCACAAAATAACACCCATCCTTTAGGCATTACCTGAAGGGAATGCGGAATTTTAAACGAGAGGATGGTTGCAATGGAAATCGGCGTTATGCTATGGTCTGCTAGCATTTGAGTGGTAATTTATGTTGTAAGTTCATTTTTAACGTAGGCAAATGAAAGCGTTTCTGTGGCCACTGAAGTCAGCGTTTTGGGAGATGATCAAGAAGAGAGTAGAGAAGCGCTTTCACAAAACCTCGAGATGTTGGCCATTAGCCCTGTCAGTACTCTGTACCAGCCTTCCTCGTCCCAGGAGGAGACGCAGTCGACGACTGATGATAGCATCAGCCAAGCCACGTGTGCACAATACCCCAAACCTCCAGATAACACTGACGAAGGCAAAGTAGTAGCTTTGTAATGTTTCGTGGACAAGTGCGGTACTGGGCCTCTCGGCTCTATTATGAAGCGTCCTTGGAGTGATGCCACCTCGAAAACGCATGACTGCTACACCCGTAAAGCCAGTGAAATCATCGCGGAAGTCCTTAAAACCGTAGTGCCACAGTCCGTTCCAGAATTGTGGGAGGCAGTGAGAAGAAAGGACGAAGTAAGCCAATTCCTTGAGTCTGTACGTCCTGGCAGTGATCTACTATTAGCTGTGGTGGAGTCCTATAAACAAGCGGACACCTCCCAGACAAGGCGCCAACTACTAAGTCTTGTCGCCAGTAAAGTGACCTACGCAGAACTGGTAGCGCACATACCTCGACTGACAAGATATGAGTTCCCTGCGGCAAGATGATACACGCTTGAGGTCGGCGCGGGACACCCTGTAGGGTCGGTGGCCAAACAGACCAGAGAAAAGGTGGACCCAAGTTAGATCACTTCCTCGACTTTTTCACGTCTTCTAACATCGTGCAGAACCTCCCATTTGGTAGGAAAACCCTGGCATTAAGTAGCGGCACGAAGATCGACATTCCCAATGTAATAAGGACAGTGTTGCCATCTCGCCTGATTAAGCAATATAACCAGTATTGCAGCGAAGAGAATTACACCCCACTTTCGACCCGTACTCTGTTTAGAATCTTGTCTGAGGCATGGGTGGCGTCAGTTCGAAAGAGTCTACAAGGGCTAGACAGCTACGCAGCAGAGGGCGGGCGCGGTTTTGGTGATGTGTTATCGCTTCGTGACACCCTGGCGCAGTATGGTGCTAATGAGGCTGCAATTACTGAACTCAAGGACAACTTGAGACACCTCAAACAATACATCAAAAGCGATTACAAGGTAAAGGAATAGTGCCAATATAGAGTCTATTTGCTCATTGTGTAACAGCATGACTGGTTCACAGATCCACTGCTCCATGGCTAGTACTATTCCTGACCACTGCAGAGTGTTTGCTCTTTGCCACCCTAAAAAGGAATCCTATCGCCGCCACTGTGATCACCAACATAATCAACTTTGTGAGAGCTGTGAAAACTTGATAAAAGTACGTATTGTAAACGATAATTAGGGCAAACTAATCCTATTTAAACAATAGAGTTCTTCTGTCGAAGGCACTATTGTGTGATCATGATAGGCTTCCCAAGGAAATTTGGTGTTCATAACAAATATTAGACAGAGAACGTAGTTCGAGGGCTTATATGAAGTTTGAACATCAAATTTCCGAGGGAACCTATCACACATAGGACCTGAGACATAAGGACTTTATTGTTTTTATTGTACAACGCTAAATTTTGAGCGAAAATTGCCAAAAAGGGGCACTGTTTGCTGATAGGCGCCCGTCGAGGAGAGACACTATCGCGTCACGTGATCGATTTTGACCGATGGGAGCACGGCAAAATTTAGCATAGCGTTGTACTATAACTAACTATATCCTATATCTGCTTTAGTCTTTAGACTCATTTGTGTCCTTCATCCAGTCTACCAACCTCCCGCAGGACCTTCAGGACAACCTTCTATTTACGGCGAGAACTGCATGCGACGGAATCCGCTCCTGGAAGACTCACCAGCTTCGCATGGCTCACCAGGATACAGCCAGGACGGATATCGTCGATAGCCTCCCGGAAGACTCGGAGCTGATCACGCAGGATTTCGCCATGAAGTTCTTATCCGCCCAGTACAGGGAAACACAGGCTGAGTTCTTTGGAAAGAGAGGTATCTCTTGGCACTTGACAGTTTGTCAGAACAAACAGGGAGGAGAGCTGGTCGTGCAGACTTTCGTGCACATAATTGAGTCTGGTCTACAGGACAGTCACACAGTAGTGACCATGATGGAGCATGTACTGAAGACCCTAACTCTTTTCCATTGAGCCACTTGTGACGTCATCATTTTTGACGTCACCAGATTGTTTTGATAAGCAGCTAGCACAGCAAGGACAGATCCATCCATACGTGTGTCCATTTTGAATATCGACCAAATTGTGGCAGAGCTATACCAGAAAAACGTGTCCAATTTTGGCTGCAAAGTTGGTGGTAAAATAGGCCAAGCCACCTAGTTGATCAATGTTCCATTTCCAGGTTTTTAGAAGGACTGAGGCCAAAACTTTTCCAGTGGATAGAAAGGTGATAAAGGGTAGAAGATAAGGAGAAAAGAAAGGGAGAGAAAAAGGAAAGCAAAAGAAGCGAGAAAAAATTAGAAATGAATCAGCAAAAAAAAAATTTTGGCTTATGCGCATGCGTGAAAGCAAAATAATGTACAATTTACAACAGAAGCTGGCTCAAAATTGAGCTAAAATGTAAGAAAACGCTTTTGTAGCAAAGTTTAGTGGCATTTGGCATCATAGCATTTCAAAAACCGCTTTAGCGGTAAAAAATGCGTTTTTCTAAGGGAAAAACGCTGACGGTAAAGGGTTAAAGCATGAGCACCCCGAGTTAACAAGAGTGGTATACCGCCACGACAACACAGGATGCTACCACTGCGCAACCACCATACCAGCCTGCAAATTACTGCGAGAGAGAACCAAGATGGATCTCTGCCGGATTGATTTCTGCGACCCACAGGGTGGTAAAGGTCCATGCGATAGGAAAGCAGCGCAGATCAAGACGCACGTGAAGCAATACACTAACCAAGGTCACTCAGTCACAACACCTGCTGACCATAAGAAGGCTATCGAGTCCGATGAGGGTATTGCTGGTGTGCGAGTTACGGTTGTACCTGTTCCCAAGACCACCGTGAACACAAAGAACATCAAGTGGGAGGGCATCACAAGTTTGTTTAACTTCGAGATCACAGCAGCGGGTGTTAGGGCCTTCAAGGCGTATGGTATTGGCGCAGGGAATTTCCGATCCTGGACGTCATTTGGAGGTATGCATGCATCATTAAACCAAACGTTACTAAGGCAGAATTGCTTGCGTTCGAATAAAATAGACCTCAGGTCTCTGTACACTGTTTTCATAGCACGTGCACTTCGCCTATTTTGTCTCAAATGGGATAGCGAAACTAAACGATAATGCTGTGCAATTTACAATAAATAAGTCCGTACCACTGTATCGTGTGCTCTTATTTGTTTATTCTGGTCTCTTCTTTCAGGAATACCACACAATAACCAATTTGAATGGATTGCTGCGGGGCCAGGGAAAGGAGAGTTTGTGTCAGTGAAACACAGGCAGCCAAAGCCCGCGGCATCCTATACAGAAAGCTCACCCGAGGAGGGCTCTGCCATCGAAATTACCCAACAAGCAGATACCAACCAGGCTGATAGTCCTCTGTTTCCATGCCCAGAGGACGGATGCACCAAGTCCAACATGACGCACGGACCTCTGGAGCAGCACCTTATGTATGGTAAACACGAAGTCTGCCGGGCCGAGAGCGTCTCCCTACTTGACAGAGGTCAGTTACACAGAGCGTCTTGAGGCTGGAGGGCGTCCCTCCGAAGTGACAATAACGGGCACAGAAATACACAGTGGTTCCCCTTGTCTGTCAGAAGGATGGGCTGGTCGGGAGTCCGCTACGCCACCGGTTCAATTCCAAGCAAAAGAGATACTTGGAGGGAAAGTTTAAACATGGCGAGACCATGGGGGTGAAGGCTAACCCAGATGACGTCTCGAAGGAGATGAGATGCCTGAGAGACAAGAACGGGGAGCGAATCTTCACCGTGGAGGAGTTCCTGCGTCCCCAACAAATATCCTCATTCTTCTCCAGAATGGCATGTAAGAGATGAGATGCCACCGACTCCGATGGTGAGGCTGAAGAATTTGCCACTCAGCAGGCGGCCGTCCACTCAGATGTGATGGAAGCGCTACAGCAGAAAATCACTCATCCCTTACTGTTCTCTGGAAAGGATCTGTGCCTGATGACAGAGTCAGAGATCTAAAGCCTCAAGATGACCCAGATGCGCTCCATGGTTGGCCACTTTTCAATTAAGGTTGAGGGGCGAAAGAAGGAGGCGTATTCAGATGCCATAATTGCGTTTTTAAATAGGTGCTCTTGCAAGCAGTAATTCTAGTTACCCTTTCAGTACTAACAATATGGTTGCAGGGCTGATTGTTACTTAGGACCAAAAAGGCAAGTTTTACGTCTAGTTGTGGTTTAAGATATTTTTCTTCCCGAAAAAAGAAATACCTGTTTCAAAGTTAGCGATACCGCAAATTTATGTCACCAGTTATTTTGCAGTACTTTCCCCCAAAAAACTGCGCAGTCCGATGGCATGTAACATGAACAGATTTTGTAACTAGTCTGTCAATCAAAGGTGGGATGTTAACCTGTAAAAGAAACGTTTGCTGCCCAAGAGGTTTTGTAAGGAGAGAGAGTTCTTAGTTGAGACAAAGTCGGAATAACAAATCCGCTAGAGAGAGCAACGACCCGTGCACCAATCGTCCGGTATTGTACAACAACTTACTTGTACAGCTCATTGCGTTAAAAAATGACCAAAATACCTGTAATAAAAGAGGCAGCGTCGCAAAATAATAAACAAAGTAGATGTTCTCACTTTATAGTGTCTTTATTGCCATAGCTGGAAATCCTGTAACTCGTAACCAGTCCTCCAAACCTTGTCGCCCAGAAGGCGCCTGGAGAAAAGTCGAATTTTGGGCATTTTTGAGGTGCTCTCCTGCAAACACATAATGATTGCCCGCAGAAATTTTTCTATCAAAAACTACACCAACATAAGTCCTTTCAAAACGTATAAACCAATTTTCCAAAGTCCATCTACTACCCGAGAAATTCCCCGGGAAATGAAGAATAGTCCCCGACTGTACGAGAATTAGGTAAAAGGAGCCATCTTTGAACATATTTTTCTTAGACAAAAACACTATTGATCCAGATGAAATATATATGACTGACATCTATAGATTACCGTTAACAACTGGATTAAGTTTCATCGGCTCCGAAGTTTTTGGTAATTTTTTACCGAATTTTCAAATTTTGCATTTTTTCGTTTTTCACGGCAAAAAATGGCCCCTTAAAGTGAACGCGTCCCAAACTGAAATTTTCGAGTTTTGAAGAAAACAAGTTATGTCAAAGAATCAGGCATGTGATAGGCTTTATTCTGACAAAGTTTCAAAGTTTTGAGTTTTGGGCCGATTTCTGACTTTGCTTGATCCTTACAGGCAGGGCCTCTTAATGAGTTTGCACGAAGCTTAAGAAGAAATCGTTCGTTTTAAAACGGCAGACGGCAATCGGCAGGTTGACGTTTGCCGTTTGTCGTAAACGTGATGTTTAATCTCTCTAATGTTGTTTTGCCGGAAGGTCTAATCAGTGTCACCAAAAATAATTCTAAAAGACGCTTCTAACTGCAGCTGTCGCTAATAGATATCTTAATGCTGATATCTTGATATCTTGATATCTTCAGGTTCATGTAAAGAGGCACTTTAAGAAATCTAACTACGACAATGTCAAAGACAACCGTCACTCAAACATAAATAAATAATAATAATGAGTTAACGTTTTTCACCTGCTCACCTGGGATTAGTCCATGTCATTTAAATTGTATAACGTAGTTGAACGCTCCAGGAAATGACCTCGTACCTGTGGCGCAAGTAGGGATTTTAAGGCTGGTTTTCATACTGATCGCTACGATCGCTGGAAAAAACGTTCAGCAGTGGTTGCGATCATATGGAAACCACTCTTCAGCGATCGTAGTGATCACATGAAATCGTTTAAAAGACGTTTTTTCCAGCGATCGTAGCGATCATATGGAAACCAGCCTTTAGAGAAAGAACAGTAGCCTACGCCCTCCATTTACAGCCTTTATAAAACCCTAAAATTTTTTATACAGGGAACGGCAAAGCAATGTATAAGAAAGTAAGCCTTGGTTACAAATTTGCCCACCGCAATTTACACTGAACTTCCTCAACAAATTTTCTCAGTTACCGTTGAAACTGTTTGTGGAAAATATGGCTCAGTCGTCCAAATACCAAAAAAATCAGCAGGTCGTAGCAAATTTAGAAACAAACTTAAGCTTAAAATTGTTAGAGTCAAACGCAACCACCAAGTTCGATCCTATGTTTAATAATGACCAAACACAACATTTTTTATTGAAACCAAAAGGAAATGGTAGAATGAGAAAATTAAATAACAGAACTTAGAAACTGCTGTGTTTGTCAAAAACGAAAAAGACGTCAATCTTTCTTGTTCAAACGCGAAAATACAACAACCACGATGGAGATGCAAAACCTATGTTACAAATATTTCGTCCTCATAAAATTATTACCTTAACTCGCGATCGCGGAAGCGATTATTGCTGGGCATTCATTAGAGGAGCCTTTGCCAGTGATTCTATGGCAAAGAATCAGGCTTGCTATATTCTGACCTAAAAGTTGAATTTAAAGAGAAATTTTTCCTGAGGAGACTAGCGAGCAAATTTGTATTAAAAACTGACGCGAGCAAGTTGTTCGTATAGGTTTTTAAATTAAACCGGTAAAATTGCCTGATCAAAATACTAACATTGAGTGACAATGATGAAAGTGGCGCGTAAAGGAACACTCGGTTTGATTTAATGTTACAGTCTTAATGTTTTCAAATTGATGCAATAGGGACTTTCAGGAACCACTACGACAACGCCAAAGACTGGAGACTGTCACTCAAAAAATAAATTCACGTTCTTTACCTGCTCCGTGATTAGTCCATGACTTTTAATTTGTGTAACGTCGCTGAACAATCAGTACAGGAAATGACTTCGTACACACGGCGAAATTACAGATTAGGGACTTAAGAAAGAGAAACTTTACCATGCGCGTTTACGAAGTTCGTAAAAACCTTATAATTGGTCATTTGATATGGTTATATCTCACAACTCAAATGCTGTTTCCCTTGTGGCCAGTCATTAAGCGTTTATGCCCGGGCCAAACGTAGTCGCAAGTCAACGCAAGTTAGGAAATGTGAACTTGCGAACACAAACTTGCGATGAGAAGCCAAACGGACTTGCAAGTAGACGCAGTTCAACTCAAGTAGCAAGAAAGCCATTTTAGTGCAGCCTTGCACGTGCGCCCGGACAAAGGAAAATAATACTGAGACCAACTCGCATCGACTTTCGCTGGGTGGCTAAACGGTGAAAAACTTGCGTTCACTTGCGTGCAAATTTGAGCTCGATTAAAGTGAATGCAAATCATCGCAAGTCATCGCAAGTACACACAAGTTATGGCCAAACAGAGTCGCAAATTAATGCAAGTTTTCAACTTGCGATAACTTGGGACTCCGCTTGGCTAGGGCTTTAGAATGCAGTGTGTGAGAGAGTGGCCTATTTAGTATGCAGCACGGGAGTTGTGAGCTTTCAGACTCTCAAACTCGTGTTAGCTGTGTTAACACACTACATTCTAAAGCTCGTGATTGAATGACGCCATTGTCATTATATCCTTTCTGGTGTAATAATGGCGGACAATTACATCGGAAAATTGCAGTTTAAATAGAGATGTTTTGCATAAGGCCATTCCATATGCTAATGCATGATCCACTATCAGTGGATTTAGTAGAAATACCCACGAGATCAGTTTTGATCAGAAAGGAACACGCGCAAGCCTTTGTTCTCGTTCAAGACGATCATTATCTTGTCAATTAAATGAAAGCGTTCTATTTTGCACTGAAATGCGATTATTTATCAGGCCAAAAAAAAAAAAAAGAAAAACTAACAGCTAGGCCGTGACTCATGGACGTTGATAAAAATTTCTTGAGAACCGTGATTATGTAGGCGCTATTCCTATAGTTCGTTAATCGTTCTCCTTCATTTTTATTTCTTTATAAACCGTTTCGTGTTATCTCATACAAAATCATATTTATTTCCGAATTCTTTGTCATGTTACCCCTTGAATCATGTTTAACTTAGCAAAAAATACTTTCAAAACATCTTACGCAATTTTTTAAGTTTACTCCACTCCACTTTCGCGGGAACTCGGTTTAAATAGTGTCAAATGGCACAACGTGCCTCTGCGCAAGAAAAGTACAGAGTTCTACAAGGACTGTCTGTCTCCTGGTTATTTCTACTAAATTCACTAACTGTGGAGTGGCTTCATGCAAAACATCCCTAATAAACAGTCTTCTTCTCAAAATCGAGGCCTAAAATTTCGCTTGGGAGTGACTAGTAGACAAAGTCTCGAAATCCGAAGAAAAAATGAAAGTGATTGCACTACTTCAAAGTTTACTACTCTTTACCTAAAAGCGGAAATTCTATTCTAATCATGCCAGCCCACGCGTGTTACTTAACGGTTAATTACTCCCAAAAATTTGCAATGTCGAATCAGTTTGATAAAAAGGAAAACGCAAATTGTCGCATCTGTCTGTCGACTTATGTTTGAGTGTATGCTGAACACGTACGATTTTGGTTACTACATGAGCTTTGGTCTCTGCCCTCGCCGGCTCCTTTAGTCAAATGGCCAAACGTCTATTATCCTTAAGGTAGGTTACACCATGTATACAAAGTAAAAAAAAAAAAACTTTCCTCGCGCCCAACTGTAGGTTGCATAAAATTTCACCATTTTACTGGCAATCTTAGAGACAAATACAAACTTGCGGGCCTATTTCTCTATTTTCCTGTAATGGAAACACACACAGGATCACAGAAATGTTTCCGGTCCCGTCCCCTTCGTCAATGTTGTTTTCAAGACCTAATTATCGCCAAAAAATAATTCCGTCTGAAAAGACGCTTCTGGTATCAGATTAGACGAGATACGAAATGCTTAGCAAAATAAGTAAAGAACAATAGTGAAAACCTTTCACGAACAATCTTGGATAAAACTAGTAGAGGTGAACTTCGGCCATCTTTCTCTATTTCATGATAAAACATCTAAAGCTAATAATCCAAAAATGTGAAAATTTATTTTAGTTGTACGGTTTAACGTTTTCACGTTGATGTTAATAATTCACCAACTCTTTGCTTAAAACCGAAAACTCTACTCTATTCATGACTGGATCCCTAGTTAGTCAGTGGAGCGGTAGGGCTTTTTTGTCATTTTGAAAATGGGTTCTCCGAATTGACTCGGGACATTGATAGTCTGTCTTCGAATTAAAACATTATTCAAGCTAAACCACACAATTGCACTAACTAACACATACATGCTGTCTGCTTCCTAAATCGTTCGCGTTCTCTATACGCCGGTCAAGGCTCGAAAGTTAACATTGGAAAAAAAAAAGCCAAATCATTATCGCGAATGTTTTCCATATCATGAATGAAGGATTTGTTTTCTTGATCACAATTTAGAGATATTTTCTACTGTCCAGATATTTAAGATTCTTCTGAAAAAGTTTGCGCCGATGAACTGATTGAAGTATCAAGGGAAAATTGCTTTACGAAGTAAACTGGAAATTGTATTAAAAGTCCCCGTTGAAAATCAAATGAACTAGTGTAGGCTAAAATTCGTTGCTGGAAATATTTGCTTCAAAAGAATTCGTTTCATGTTAGCTATTTCGCCTAACTATTGGAATACGCAGCAACAGTCTGGGACCCCTACACGAAAGCTAACGTCAGTAAAATTGAAATGGTCCAGCGTCGCGCTGCTCGCTTTGTACTCAGGAATTATAATCAAACGTCTAGTGTTACTGAGTGATATGCTCGACCAGCTGGGGTGGAAATCACTCCACTATGCGGCTATGTGGTAGTCAATTTGCTGTTAAGGTGGCTCGATCGGGTTTTTGAGTGACGATACCTTACAACTTTGAGCTACTAGTGTACCACAGTGAACAATCCAATAGGAAATCGATCGCTGCTGCTGCCAAGAGAAAGATGAAAGTTTTAAATTAGGTAAATTTCATCGAAATCGGGGTTACCACAGCAACATAATGACGTCATCCTCCATTTTAAATGAGAGCCAATTACTTGTCATCTGGGTAAGCGCTCGACTGGGTCTTCTACCTGACATATTTGTATTCACTTCTACAAAATTTTAACAATTCCTTTGAGAGTGTTGTCGAGAAATTTCCAGTGAAGTTTTAAGGTGTTGAAAAAGAACAAAAACAAAACAATTTTGAACTGTTATTGAAAAGTATGTCCACAACGGTTTGACGAAATAACATTTAATTTTGGTTTTAAATGAATGCTAGGTCATCCAATTACTTTGTGTGAAATTTTAGAGAAATATTTCTATTTCATTTTTAGAATCGTTGGCTCGAATATGAACTGTTTTAGCGTGTTACTCGGCTTCTATTTTTATCAAATACCCTTCACTTATTAAAATCGTTATGAATTAAAAAGCTGTATGGATTTTCTTTTAAACTTAGCTCTCAAGGAGACTAATCAATATTCAGTACAATCCCCGAGTTTCAAAATCAGTGAAACGTGATAAGGCGGTCAATTTTAAGCCTAAACTCAGGAAAATATTGGACTGAATTTTACGCCAGTGGCCTGTTGCTCTTATTATGCAAAACTTGGCTTCTCATTGGTAGCATGGTTTACCTGGGGAAAATCCAACACCCATTCAAACCACCAAGGGTTTTGCTTGGGGCATTTTTATTGTTCTTTTCAGTCACTTTACCACCAAATAAATTTTTCCTGGGTAAATTTTCCCGAGGTAGGATCGGTTGCTCGGGAAAATGCCACTTTCCTCAGGAAAACCTCGCGTTTACCTAGGTACATTTTTGTAAAGTTGCCTCGTGTAACTACAGCTATTATTGTACAGTGTTCGCCTAAATAACAGCATATTTTTGGGTGTGTTTTCAGAAAAGATTTTATCTCCTGTCATGAGCAACTTCAGCGCTAGCTCATCCGATGGCGACCAACACAGTAATGAAACACAGACTTTTGCAAATCAGGGATATCTATTCTTCTCTTCGCCGTTTACCATCTTCCTTACAATCGCATTGATAATTGTTATCGTAGCAGCGATTATTGGTAATACCTTGGTGTTCATTGCGACATGTATGAGTCCGAACCTTCGCAAGGCCACTACCAGCCTTTTTATCATGTCTCTAGCAGTTTCTGATCTTCTCACAGCGATTTTGTCGATTCCCTTCGACATTGATATCCTTCAAACAAACGGTCTGTGGTTTCACGGCGAGGCTCTGTGCAACCTTTGGACAACTGCTTACCTTCTTACTGTTCCTACATCCAATCTAACGGTGCTGATTTTGAGCATCGACCGCTATCTAACGCTGCGAGACCCCTGAGCCAGTTTCGAGAGGGACTCATGACGAGAAAGTGTATACTTATGTACATTGCGGCCCTGTGGATATATTCTCTAGTGTTCGCTCTTCTACCAAAGTTATGGCGCCTTTTGCCTGACAGTGTCAACGCTGGCATATACTTTTTCAATGGCTCGAGTTTGTACAACGTCCTGGTTTCCGTGCTGCATTTCATCGTACCTGCTTTGGCCATGTGCGTGATTTATATCATGATATACCGGCAGATTCACCGGCATACCCGGGCGGTTCACCCCATAGATTCCCCGGTAGCCACCCAGAATGCGCAAGCAAAATTTCTGCTGCAACGGAACATTAGAGCGGATAAGCGGATTGCAATCATTGTGAGCGTGTTTCTTCTATGCTGGGTACCTTACAGGATCATCAGCATCGTCGGCAATCTGTGTGTCGCGTGCTTCCTTGGTACCCCTCAACAACTGGTCTACATTACTCTTGCGATGGGTTATTCCAACTCTGCCCTGAACCCCATACTTTACTCGTTTAATAACAGGCATTTCATAGACGCCTACAAAAGACTCTCTCGAACGGTCAGAAGGGCATTTGCACGAATTGGAGGCGTGAAGTAGGGAGAGATCTTCCCGTGAAGGTTGATTTTGTGAGTCCAGTCCATATACCTATGTGCTCTCTATATTAGAGTTCACGGATGTTTCATCGGGACGCACAGAGGCCTTCAAAATGAAGTACCACCGTGCAAGCCATAACAGGAATGGTCATTAGTTTTTATTGATAAGCGAGATTCTCTTGTTTTAATAAAATACAGTGTAGCCCTTATGCCCTTATGACAACAACGAACTTGGGTAAAAGGTTGTTTGACAATTGTTTGTCGGTTAAGTAATAATCTTGGATATAAGAGACGACCGGTTGAGTGCAATTTATATATTTTGCGAAGTTGACGTTTTTTTCAGTGGATACAAGACATTCAACTATGTTACTCAGATAAAGAGGTAAGGATAAATCTTGAACATAAAAGAATGGAATTTAAATAGCTAATTATAATGTGGGTGTTGCACCGAGCAGGTTTGGGAAGAAAGCCGCATTGAAAGATAAAAGTTTTCAGAAATAACAAGAACTAAAATAGGGTACAGCGAAGGAAAAATATTATGAGTTTATGTGTACACCGATTCGGAATTAAATGTAATCGGAGACAGGTTCTTGACGGAGTTAGACGACTCTTTGGGCCATCGGTTTCACTGTACTCAAACGGATGTCCCACTTCTTAAGTGCGTCGAGATCTACTTCCTCATCACGGAAAAAAAATGGAAAGTACAGAAGGTTTTCTGAAAAAGGAAGTGATGACGTAAGTGTCGCCAGTTTAGACCACCGAGTTGTCTACCTTCATCACAAACGAGATGCAACTCTTAAAATGTCCGACGCTTTTGACTATTTCTTAATCACCGAAAAAGTAAAGCCGAGGGTTAAAGGATGCTATATACACGCTAATGTCGCCTCAGCTCAAAGTTAAATTGTCAAAGCGCATTTGATCACTTATATTGAATGTGCGTTATATAAAGACATTTACCGTTACCGTAATCTACGGTTAGCTAAAGAGCGTGACTTCTCATGCATTAAAGAAACCTTTAAGGACTCTTTAAGGTTCTTTGCTTGCTGAGAAAATAACTATCTAGACTTTGGATGTTTTCTTACTTTTTCCAGCTCTGTAGACGCTACTTTTTTATGTTATAGTATATCATGTTTACTACGTGAACATCTTTGAGGTTTTTCTTTTATAAAGCGGCAAGACTGTGTCGGTGGCACTCGAGAAAAGAGTTTTCGCAAACATATAAACATGGATATATATTGGACGTAACATCTCTGCATATTTGTGGTCGTTTGTGGTCGACCATTTTCACATGAAATAAATGATGTTATTAACCACACTTAAACTTTGTCTCATATCTTAGATATTTCGGTCGGCTCTCCTTGGCCCCTCTGTTTTGAAATATCAGTATCCAAACAATTTTTAAATAAAGAAAGTTTGCTCCCGCGGATTTTGTCAAAGAAAACTGAGCTGTGGATATCGAGTCCCTTGGCGGCAGTAAGGAAAAAAGGCAGGCTCTCGGACCGGGTTGCAATATAAACAGAGGCCGTATAAAAATATTTTTAAAGATACCAAGAACGTAACATTAACAAAGACAAATATGTCTTGATGTATCGTCTCAATGGCCTGACCATTATTAACACGCAAGTGTACAGGTAATTGGAAAAGTAATGTAAAACAAAAGGTAAATTATGATTATAGTGGTCAGCGCCCTTAGCTTTCCTCGGTACTGCTTTACGACAGACCAGCTAGTTTACAGGCGAGCTACTCAAACAACTGAAATAAATATTGCAAATAAAAGATAACACGGTTAAGAATCCCAACTAGATTTAATAACTCGGGACTGTCGTGCGGAAACAAATCCATGGAGTGCTAAGAGTTGGATTCGAACCCGGGACCTACGTACTCCAAGTCCAACACCCTAACCACTCGGCCATGTTGCCTCCCAAGACGCTTTGAGACCAGGGTTTTAACCTGCCTTCAAATCTTGAGAACCGAATTGATTGCAATTGAGAACTGATTTGCGAATTTCAACTCATTTTACAGACCTGCAGCAAGAAATTGCGCAACACTTCTTATGAATGCAAGTTTTTAAAAATATATTTCAAGTTGGTTCAATTATGATCCATTTTCATCTCCTTGCCATCATTAGTCACCCAAATAGTTTCCTGTTTTTTGTCGAGTACTTTCTATTTTGGTGCAACCTTAAAGAATATTTTTAAGGTTCCTTATCAAGATTGTCCAATTGCAATTTAAATTTCAAATTGCCTCAATTATGATCCATTTTCATCTTCTTGTCTTCATTAGTCAGTCAAATGGCTTCCTGCTTTTTGTCGAGTACGGTTCTGATCTATTCTTGTGTGATCTTTAAGAATAGTTTTTAAGGTTCTTTATCAAGTTTCTCCATGTTAAAAACCGTTCATTTCACCCTTGGTTATGATCCGGCTATTAATGCTGATGAGCTCATTTCGTAACTGCTTCCTCGAGAGCTACTGTTGATCAAAATCAAACCCTGAAATGCAGAGCAATCCTTAGTCCCCAATAGCACACTTACTACAAAATTCAATTTTAGAGCTACAGAAGTGCTCACACTAAACGATCCCATTCATGGCTTTTAAAGCCATGAATGGGATTTGCGTGAATGAAAAATCTTGCATTTTAAAGCTATGAACGTTTAAAAACGTTAGAACCACCTTGCACAGCATAATAAACCAGATAAACCAAACTAAAGAAAAGTAGTGCCCAACATCTTTCATTTGAATGTTTAAACATTTCGATTCCATCCCAATTCGTAAAAGTTAGTTACACTTTATTGCTCAGAAGTTAGAACCACCTTGAACAGCATAATCAGAATCATTACTACAAGAAAGTACAGAAGTTTTCACTTGTCTATATGAATGATTTTAACAGTAAAGTTAACCTTAACGATGAACGACCGAGTGCTCCTTATAACAGCGGAAAAATTCTCCCCGAGATTATTTGTGTGTTGCGTGCAATGAGGTCTGCAATTTGTTTGACCGGTGGCATATCTTGTATTGAAAGCAAAGTACTTGATTGTTTTTTGAAACACCTTTTGTTTTCAACAAAGGACAACAAAGCCACCTACCGTAGCAATATAACTTTGGCAAATTACGCACACACAACATTATCTAAAAACGAGACAAAGACAAGCGTTCAAACCGTACGCACTCTGTTACAAGAAGTCTTCCTAACAACCTTACAAGAAGAAAAACAAAACCAGCATTGCAGATTAAATTTTGTATTTTTTCTTAAATTTCATCATTTTTCTGAATAATGCTTCGCAGGAATGCCTATGCCTATAATTAGTAGGTGGGATACCTCCTGGTTACTGTAGGTTTTATTGCCAATATAAACTGTTTTTAGGGTGAAGAAACGTTTGCATTGGTATTTGTGGTTATTATCCAAACCTTAAGATAAATTAGCGTACGTGATCTTGTATCATTCGCCTGAACGATCGAGATCGATCCCGAATTTAAATTGTTTACCTGCAAGGTAGGATTTGCATTATCATGTGTTAGTTGGCAACAAGCTTTTGGAAAGGCATAAGAATTAGACACACTGATTAAAAGCAGAAGAAAAAGAAGAAGAAAAAGAAGAAAAAGAAGAAGAAGAAGAAGAAGAAGAAGAAGAAGAAGAAGAAGAAGAAGAAAACCAAATATTGTCATCAGTTTCCATAGAAGTTGATTCTGAATTATTACGCCTTGTGCAAGAAAACTTGTCCGTTTATTATGATTTGATATTAGTACTACAGAAACCGAACGATAACAAGTATATCCATCACAATAAACAGACAGTTAACGACAGACCGCTAAGCATATAGAATCAGGAGCCCATATTTGTTCGGCTTCTTTGCTGAATTTTAAGCTGAGAAGGTCGTGCATTTTCGTCTTCGGTACGTGCAAAACAGAGCAGGGTATTGTTTGGCTTTTCACAGTTTTACTTGTGATAAGGAATAGCCACCTAGCGATAACTTTTTGCGGGAGTTAAATTTTGCGGATAGGATTTTTTTTTTTTTTAGGCGGGGGACTAATTTTGCGATTGGGAAAGACTGGTTTTTCTCGCTGTGTATTAATCTGTGCGCACTTTGGTCGCGAAACGCGAGTGACTGGTGACGAAGTGTGAGGGACCACCATCCTTTGCACGCAAATTTCCATCGCGAAAGAGACGTCTGGGAACGAGGCAGTCTTGCCCTTTTTTGCGCGGAGACAGGAAATTAGAAGGTTTTTCTCCCTTGCTAGACATGACACTTAGGCCTTGGTCAAACACACTCAACATCATCCAACATTGTCAGGTTGAAAATGCAACGGTTGTAAGGTCTAACGATGTTTGTTCAACACCACTCAACACCATTCAACTTCGTAAGCCGCCTCGCCACGCGTGACCATGCCACGAAACTCATCATCGAATTGGAGAAGGGCCGTGGTGGAGAAAGCGATTGCTTTTTTGGATAAAAATTTCAAATAGTGGCAGAGCTGTTGAGCCTGGACGTGCTCACCGTTTCTTATCTTACACAAAAATCGAATGTTTTTTTGTTTTTCGATTTTAACGGTTTTTAGCGGGAAAATGACGTCACAAGATTGACAGCAAAATTTAAATTTTAAGTTATGCCAAAACAAATAAGTAATTTTGAAAGAGCGCGACGTGATAGAAACAAATGTGAAAATCTCTTTGGAAAAGCTCAATTGGTTAAAGAGTTATTAAGCTTTGATTTTTGAATCTCCCGCCATTTTGTTACTATTTTTAGAAACATAAGTACATTTCAAGATGCTATATCTCCTTAAGCAATTGAGCTTTTCCAAAAATTTTTTCACATTTGTTTCTATCACGTCACGCTCTTTCAAAATTTTTTATTTGTTTCGCCATAACTTGAAACTTAAATTTTGCTGTCAATCTTGGCCCCCCAACCGCTGGTGAGCACACGGCCATACATCTTTGTGGGCACCCAACCACACCTCTAGGTGTACACACAGCCACACCTCTTGGGTGGGCACACAGCCACAACCCTAGTGGGAACATAGCCACACCCCTTAGTGGCACACAGCCACACCTCTTGGGTGGGCTCACAGCCACACCCCTAAGTGGGTACACAGCCACACCTCTTTTAGTGGGCACACAGTCACACCTCTTTAGTGGGCACACAGTCACACCTCTTCAGTAGCACGCAGCCACACCCCCTGTATGGGCACACAGCCACACTTCTCGAGTGGGCACACAGTCACACCCCTTAGCGAGCAGACAGCCACACCTCTTGGGTGAGCAGACAGCAACACCCTTTGAGTGGACACACAGTCACACCTCTCCGGTGGACACACAGCCACACCCTAAAACCCACTTCCATTGGTCATAATCCAGATCCTCTCTCTGTTCTCTGACAACAGCTAAGCAATCTACAAATATAAACGAATGCAATATGAGTGTATGAGCAAAGCACAAGTAAATTTTAAGAAGACTGGTCGCGTCCGGAAAATGAAAATAGTGGTGTAGCTGGCCAAAGTAGTTCCATAGAGAGCTAAGACATAATACTGGACCATCATGCCCGGATGAGCATCCTTGCATAAATTACCGGCCACGTGCTTGCGAAGAAAACGACCAACAATCTGATAAATATTACACCTACAAGCTCATTATAACCCGACGAATCAACAGCAACTAGAAGGATTAAGCTGTAATTCTCACCTCCAAAGTTCCTTCTGCCTTGTTAGTTTCACCCGTTTTCTCAGAGTTTACCGAGGCTTGTGAATCAACAGAATCTTGTCGAAGAGCCTCCGTGTCCTGTTGAGAGTTCGCCAGGCCTGAAGAAGCTGAAGATGCCTCAGAGACAGGATTATTCGTCACATTATCCGCGTTAGGCTGTGAAGCCTGAACTATTTCCACAACCTCTTCGTTGTTGACCGGAATAGGAGGCGACTGGTCTGCCATAGCGTAGCAAGTTGTTGACTCCATGACTTGTTAGCTTAACTGACGCACATGCATATAATTAAGTTGCTTACATAATGCCAATGACGTCATCGCAAAGGGTCATGAATATTCAGAGCGGTTTGAATACTAAATTTACCCCACAATTTCCCTGTGCTTCAAAGTCCCCACCACTTTACACAATTTAAGACAGTTTATGGAATATAGAGCATCGAAATGCTGGATTGGCTGAGGGGGTGTGACCATGTTCTAAGCTATGTTCACACACTGCAATCTAAAGCTCGTGATTAGGTGACGTCATTGTCATTATATCCTTTCTGGTGTAATACCGTATTTACTCGAATAAGCGCTGCGGCGCTTATCAAATTTTTTTGCCCCTGAAATGCGGCGCTTATTGGAGGGCGGCGCTTGTTCGAGTAAATACGGAATGGCGGACCATTACATCGGAAAATTGCAGTTTAAATAGGGATGTTTTGCATAAGGTCACTCCATATCCTAATGATCCACTATTAGTGGCTTTAGTAGAAATACCCAGAAGACCAGTTTTGATCAGAAAGCAACACACACAAGCCTTTATTCTAGTTCAAGGCGATCATTTTCTTGTCAATTAAGATGAAAGCGTTCTATTTTGCGCCGAAATGCGATTATTTATCGGCTAGGCCGTGACTCGCGGACGTCGATTAAAATTTCTTGAGAACCGTGATTATGTAGGCGCTATTTCTATAGTTCCTGAACCGTTCTTCTTCATTTCTATTTCTATATAAACCGTTTCGTGTTATCTCATATAAAATCATATTTATTTCCGAATTCTTTGTCATATTACCCCTGGACATCTTACGCTTTTTTAAAGCTTACTCCACTCCACTTTCGCGGGAACTTGGATTAAATAGTGTCAAATGGCACAACGTACCTCTGCGTAAGAAAAATACAGAGTTTTACAACAACTGTCTGAGACCACCCAGGATGGCGCTGTAAGGTTCCAACTGCTTCATAGGTTTTTACATATTTAATTGTATGCTCCACGATTACGCCCACTTGTCTGCCTACTTTGAAAGCTTGCAGTTGAAATTGCGCGCACGTCGCTGGTCATATCAACATTTTGCTTCTCTAAGTAAAATGTCGATGGAATTTTCCGTCGACATTTTGCTCCTGCCATTTTCATGTCGACAAAAATTTCTGTCGACATCCTACTGACATGGCAAAATGTCGGCGGAAAATTCCATCGACATGTTATGGACAGAAGCAAAGTGTGGGCAGCAGCGACGTTATCTCCATTAAAATAAACATTTAATTGACTGACATTTTAATGTTTCTACAAACGCCTCTAAGGCGTTTACAACTGTGCTGTGAGAACTACCAGTTTCAACTAAAAATTGTTCCTTATCACCAGAAACTTCTCCATTTCAGTGAAACTGCTCTACAAGGTTGCATATTTAACTGTTGAAAAATTGCTGTTATTTTGAGCCGGAACAAGTTTAATTTATCGAAATTAATTTTCTTCCTCTTCTTATCCTTTTCGTCTTCTTTTTCAAGTACGATATCGATATGTTGCATATTTTTCTGGTTATCACACTCCTGCCTCCTTAGTGAAGCATAAAAAACAACGCTTGCATCCGACTCCTTCTGGTTGTCATTTTTCGGGTGTTGATTAACGATTCTTCTCATGATCATCCTCCTTCTTCCAATGTTTTTTTTTCCGACTATAATGCAGTGATTTGTAGTCAATTCTGCACAGGCCACAACAGCTGATCCTGGTAAAGCGTGTAAAATAAAAAGTATGTATTCTATTAGTATATGTTCATAATCAGAGATCTTTCGCTCGTTCTGGGCGTTCATGAAGACAACACTCATAAAGGGTAACAACTGTCGGTTGCAATTGGCTGATTTTTAAATTATTTTCTTTAGGGTTATAAACGCGAGTGGGAAGCAATTGAAACTGCATCTGACAAAATCATTTTAGCTTGACCAGCATTTTTCTTAGCTTTGTACTGAGCATGCTGAAAAGTTGCGTTGTGAGTGAGTGAGTGAGTGAGTGAGTGAGTAATAGTAATAGTAATCTTTATTGCGCCGTACTCTCCAAAGGGAGGTATTGGTCTGTTTACAATAAAGGTTTGAGCATTAGCTAAAACAATTAAGAAATAACAAAAACTAGATTCTTATACAATTCATTTAAAAAGAAAAAATTTGATTATTATTATTATAATGTTCATTGTGTTTGTAAATTAAGAAGCTCTTTCCTTTTTTTAAACGTTAAAGTATATAAATACCTACTATTTTTGATCTATTTTTATTGTCAGCTCTCAGTAAGTACTTAGTCCTCTCGTTTTCACTTAAATGTATGTAACTTACATCAATCTTTGAAATGTAAGAACATAGCTTATGTCGTATGGTGGTAAATCCCTGGCAATACATCAAGAAATGCTTTTCGTCTTCTACACAATTTTGTTTACATACCAAGCATGTTCGTTGCTCTACAGGGATCGATACTCCTCTATTTTCATATTTTCCAGTCTGTATTCGTAATGCATGAAATCCTAATCTAAGCTTTGTCAGGCTTATTTTATTTGCTGGATTTGTAACTGTTTTTAGGTAATTTTCAAATTCATAACTCTTTTTAACTTCCTTATGAGTAAATTTTTCTCTTGAAGTTGATGATGAACTATTCTGGGTTTCAAGCCAGCTTTGTGAATACTGATTTCTGAGAGTTTTCCTTACAGTTAATCGTCCGTTCTTGATGTGTTGCCCGGTTATTGGTTCTGTTACTTGATGCCCCCTAGTGATCTCTTCGTTAATTACAACATCGAAAAAAAATGTAGATGTTGTTGCATATTGAAATGCTTCACTTAAACAAACGTTGTTACAAGAATGCTTCAGTCTTTGCCAGTAGCTGAATATTGAGGCTTTAATGTCAATGCTTAAAGGATATCGCCCAAGCTCTACCCTGCAAGCAATGTTTTCTGTATACCATGGGACGTTTAATGTTTGTTTACAGAACTTAATGTGGACTTGTTCAATTGTGCTTTTATCAAAGTGCGTTTTGTATGACAATAGTTCTGGTCCCCAAATTTCGCACGCATAAAGTAACATGGGTTTAACAAGGGCATTAAAAAGTTTGTTCTTAATCGCAATAGTTGCTGAATCGATGTTAGAAAAGGATCGTTTAATTATCGAGAGGACTTTAGTGGCTTTTTTGCTAAGAATTTCTCTTGCATAGGTGTAACGACCGGATAAAGTCATTTCTATACCTAAATATGTTTGTTTGTCGACAATTTGTAAAGTTTCATTATTGTATTTGAAATTTATATTATTTTTGTTTTGCCCGTTACCACTAAATATGATTATGTTCGACTTTTTGGTATTAAGTTTGAGCTTCCATTGCTGAGCGTGTCTATGGATTACATTAAGCGATTGTTGCAACCCTTCGGGAGGAGGACTGATTATTAACAAATCATCTGCATACATTAGGCAGTTTATAGTTCGATTCCCTAACATCACACCTGGAGATCATTCATAAATAAAGAAAATAAAACTGGACGTAGACCATCACCTTGCCTTATCCCTTTGTTACATGAAAATAGTTCCGTAAGTGCGTTTTGGTTAATTTTAACACAACTCCTAATACAGCTGTAGACGAATACATGGACTTAATAACATTCAGGAATTTGCCTTGTATTCCGTATTTTTGTAATTTATGAACATCCGTTCTTAGAACATCTGAGTGAGTGAGTGAGTGAGTGAGTGAGTGAGTGAGTGAGTGAGTGAGTGAGTGAGTGAGTGAGTGAGTGAGCGAGCGAGCGAGCGAGCGAGCTTGCCCAACGCCAGGTAATAAAAACTCAGTTTTGCTATAGTTTATCATTAATTTGTCTGGCAGCACTCCTCTAAAGCATTCAAGGCTGAGATCTGATTATCAACGACATCTGCACATCCGAGTATTTGGTGATAATTATTAAAATATAGTAACGTGTCTTTATTGCTTATTATTTATTGTATTTCTTTGTTTGCTAAGCATGATAAATTTTCGATGTGGGGATCAGCACACTACCTGTGTAAAAAAAAAAGCGACCCCTAACAAACAAACAGTTTTTGTGAAGCGCAGAGAGATTTTGCAAATGTTTTCATTTCATACAGTTGACTCCCGATAAACCAAACCTTCAAGTGATATCAAAAACGGTTCGAGTTATCGGGACTACGAGTTATCAGGAGATAGCAACATAAGACCAGAATCACAGAAATTAGAGAAAGCAGTCACCCAATCCTTAGTTTGAAACGTTAGCTTAACTCTTAACGCTGGAAGAAGCAAGATTACTAGAAGAGGCAAGTGTTATTGATGTTGTTGTAAAATATACCAGGAATATACCGAGTCATTAATGTTTACTTGATTAATTCTTCCTACCTTTCTTTGGCCTATTCGCGAATGCAACAATCACCAAAGCTTGCTTTAGAGACAGCTAGTTGTAGTAACTTTTCATAATTAATACAAGCCTGTTAGACGATTAATGTTGATAGCACAGTTGTCAAATAAGGTTCGAATTATCGAGATTAGAATTAGTAAGAAAACTACCTGAAAGGAAAACGGATTTACTTCTAGTTAATGCATGAGGGTTTAAGTTATCGAGGGTAAAATGAAAGTAAATTCATGGAGTAAATCCTGAGGAAAAATTGGTTCAAGTAAGCGCGAGCTTTGAGTTACTGAGTGTTTGATTATCGAGAATCAACTGCACATAATGGCAAACATATCTTTGAGTGACGTTTTACATCTGAACCATTTTATTAATGAGATCAGATCAAGAATACCCAGTCTACCCTGTAGGTAAATTCTGAGCAGAAAGGAAATTTTCCTCTCTATGTCAACATGAATATTCGTTACTCCTACCTCCAAAATTCCATAACCTTTGTTTCCTTTGTTCCTTTTTAAAATAAAGATAAAATAAAAGTTAAGCTTAAATTGAAGTATGCGAGGGGAAATTCACGCACTACAGCAAAATCTAGATAATTCGAACCGTAAAGGGCAGAAGTTTGAGCCATCGTGCGTGATCGCGGGGTAAAATTACTCTAATAAACGATGCAGAGAAGGAGACGTTGACGTTGTGGATTTTAGACTGAATGACACAAACAAGCTACCTTACGAAACATACAAATACCTGCGAGATACGTATCAGAAGTTGGAGAGAAACCAGCCAACTGAAACTAATGTTAATTGTAAATTATACAATATTATTCTACTAACGAACGAATTGTAGAGCTCTCCATACGGTATCCGGTCATTTCGTTCCATGGTCATTTCGTTCCAAGTTACTTCGTTCCAAAGTATAGTCAGTTCGTTCCACAAAATAGTCAATTCGTTTCACGAGATAGTTAGATCGTTCCCCAAAGTATTAAAGTAGAAATAAACTTAAACATAGTGAAATTCGACTTTGAAGTTACCTCATCCGTATGAATACTGAGCAGAAGATCAGCCAAGTGACGAAAACCTGCACACTCTATACGCGAAATTGATGGCGAATAGAACAGCTGTGTAAACCTAGCGGAGTGTGACTGAAAATGAAATGCATATGTCAGTAGATTTCGAAAACTAGACCAGATGTCGAAAGTTAATTGTGATGTGAAAACAAATAAATGATACGTTTGGTGTAATTTATTGCTACTTTTACACTGTTCCCCTTCGCCAAAATAATACAATATGGCCGCCAGACATGAGGCTGCAAGAAAAATAAAAATAGTCCCAGTCCGTCTCGACCAAATGTGTTTGTTTCGGTTTTGTCTAGACCAATCACGTTGCTAGAAATCATATAGACAAAACTGTCTATGACCCGGACTGATCACGGTAACGCATCTCAATCTCTCTCCTCCGCAGAGGCTCCTGTTAGTAAACACCAGAGAAAGAAACGGGAGCGGGAGCACTGGAGAGAGAAAACGGGAGCGCGGGGGACGATGGCGTTCCCCGCGCGCTGATTTTCCCTCTTCCCAGCCTCCGCGCGCCGCTGGTGCTTTTTTCCCAAGGCACGACTGTAGGAGGCCTCTGTGGAGGAGAGAGCATCTCAATATTATTGTGTGAACTCGTTCAAATAACACTGAGAGAAACGTTTTTATCTACACTTCCATCGAGTAAGCCAGTTTTCTTGGCATTACCCGTAGCTTTTAAAAGCGGAACGATCTAACTATCTCGTGGAACGAACTGACTATTTTGTCATAATTCGGTAAATTGTGATCGTCCGGGTGAGTGTAGTCCTGAGAAGGACTGTTTAAGGTGACATTGACTGACGGTTCGACAACCTGAGCGGAAGTCATCATCAGAGTCAAGTGAACTGTGAATCGTCAGTAGATGTTATAAGTCTCTGGTCGTTGTCCTGATTGGTCGACGATCTCGTGATGTTATTGGTCGTCTGTCAGTTAAGCCGTGATGTTATTGGCTGTGAAGACTGTAAAACGTGATTGGTGCGTTTCGATCCGTCTTTTGTTAGTCAAATGTCCGTTGGTCTATTGTTAGTCAAATAAGTCGGTTTGTCTATTGTTTACAGTTTGACTATTTTGTGGAACGAACTGACCTTACTTTGGAATGAAATGACCTGGAACGAAATGACCATGGAACGAGCGTTGCTCTTTTTTTCTTTCGTAAAATCTCGTCAGATTGTTGTGTAAATGTTACTTTTTGTACGCCCGTCATGGAATCTCCATATCACTGCAAGATCTCTGATTGCTATAAGCTTTCAGAAAATTTCCTTGTGTATGTTCAGCAATCAGCACGATTAAAGGTTAGAGAATTTTTCCTGTCCATATTCCTTTTGATGACTGACTGAAGTATTTTTGTTCTTTAGGTATATCCATCGACATCGACAAAATTCCATCGACATTTTGCACTCGGTAGGAAAATGTCGGTGAAAAATTCCATCGATCACTTGCTTCTGGATGTGAAGTGTCGGTGGCAATAACCATCGGCTTTTTACAAGCAGCAGAAAAGTGTCGGTGAAACTTTCCATCGACGTTTTACTTTTAGCAGTAACATGTCGATGGAAATTTCAGTCGACAGTTTGCATTTGGCAATTATGTTCTCATTTAACGTTTTTTATCACGAAGCTGTCATTTTCGGCAAAACTATACCCTTTTGAACGTTTTCTTGTCAAGGATGTAACAGTGTTTTCATGGTTTCGGCAAATTTTGTATTTTCTTGTTAAATTGTGACAATTTTTTTTGTGTCTGGCAATAAATCGCTTATCTACTCAATTTTTGCCACTAGAATCTGGCAAAAAGTGACCATTCTTACCATTGTTTTTACTTGCTGCTAAACAGCTTCTCAACATCGTCCCGTTTTGCTAATATTTAATGTCTTCGTAACATATTGTTTTCGGCAAAAAAAAAACGTTACGTTGAGTCTTTTTTGTTATAATTTAAAACAACTCGTTAAAAACGGCCTTTAAAGCCAGTTTTTTGCCCAATTTACAGTATTTCTTTGGCAAAAAGAAGGAAAAGTGGCTGAATTTGTCCGTAGATTTCATTTTAGAATATCCGGAGGTGTTTTAGAACGTGTTAAATTAAATATTCTGCCGAATAACGAATTGTTTACGTCCTTTGAACAAAGAAAAGCTTAAGTCTCCTAGGTATTTCTACTAAATCCATTAAGGCCGCGGGTGACAAGCTGTCATGAATAAATTTATAAGACAAAATTTTGGTGGAGCTCTTACTTTAAAAAACTTTACATCTTACAAGTTTGGGAGCCGATTCCATTGAAACTTAACAGAGAGCTTGAGGAATGATGGAAGTGCAACAAGGTTGTTTTTGGTTTAGTAGGTTGCGCTTCTTTGCAATGATATGAGCTCCCAAAGTTAAGATTTTGTAAAACGCGACTCCGTGTCCAAGTTTTCTGGGTTTACCTCGGTGTAAGAACCTGACAAGATTTTCTTTGTTTGTTAGCTTTTGTTTTGCTGTACGGTATTGTTTAAAATGTTTTGTTTCCTTTGTTTTACGTCATCCGTGAGGTTCACAGGTTCTTACACCGAGGTAAAGCCAGTTTTCTCCTCGTGGATAAGACAACACTTCTTGATTTCACCATTTATTGATCAGTTCTACCAAATCATTACGTACATCCGGGTTACCATGAGATGCGCACGCACTGCCGCAGGTCAGTGCACCAAGCGATTGCCGTAGGTTCAGACGTGTGTTGTTCATCGTTCTTGCGTTTTTCAGTTATTCGACCGTTGTTGACTAGGTAAGTTACCTGTTCTTTGTTGTTTTGTATTCTCTTTGCAGTGGACGTGTCCACCATTTGTTTAGGTCTTTCGACCTGAATTTTTTCGGGTTTTGTGACGTGTCACATTGCTCGATTCGACAAACTTGTCGAACGTACAGACTGCAGGACGTGTCCTCAGTCGAAACTGCAAGGTATAACGCGATTTATACCTATTCTTATTTATAAATCTATTATTTATTTCCGTTACAACGAGTTTGTAAGCGGAGTAAAGTCGTATATTTAAGTCGGCTTCAAACCACGTGGTGGACGTGTCCGCCATTTTGATTTTTAGAGAATCTTTTCTTACATCGCTTCGTTCTGTATTACAGGCGATGGGTGATGAGGCCAAGGATAAGCCAGGCCATTCTGCTCTACCAGGGACGGCAGATCTGAAGGCCATGTCTTCCGAACTTCTTAACGACGCCAAAAAAGATATTTTGGCTCAAGTCAAAGAATCCATTGACCAAGTTTATATCGATTTTGACAGTGTTGAAGTGGAGGCTGAGGATCCTCAGTCCGGTGCTGGGGCTAACCCAGAAGACAGCCAAGATGCTGCCGTTGCAGGGAAAATCGAGGAGTTCATTCAGCCTAAGAATCTTGATGAAGACAAGGGAAACAGTGACTCATTTAAGTCTCTTGCTGAGGAGTTCAGTGTCATTGAGAGAACATCCCCTGCCATCAACGCTAACTTGGCGGAGATAGTCAAAAGTCTTATCAATGAAAAGCTTTCGAAGGAGAAGCTAAGCGAGGTACAGGCCAAATACCTCAGGCCGGAAAATTGCACTGATCTGGTGGCTCCCAAAATTAACAAGCAGATTTGGTAGCAGTTACGTCAGGAAACAAGGAATTCTGACTCTGCTTTTCAGAAGACACAGTCCCAACTTATTTCGGGCCTTTATGCGATTCTCCAGCTGTGTAATGATTCAAGTGGGGAACAAAAGAATATTTTAACTCATGCAGCAGTCCTTTTGTTGTCAGCAAACAGAGATCTCAACCTGAAACGTAGAGATCTTATTCGTCCTGACCTAAACAAGCAATATGCTTCATTGTGTAACCCCTCCACCACCATTTCAACCTTTCTGTTTGGTGATGACCTAAACAAGGAAGTGGAAGAACTGACTAGATCAAACAAGCTCAGTAATAAGGTGACTCCCAAGCAGCGCGTGGAACCATACAAGGTCCCAGGGGGTAGAAGTATGCGAGGTCGTGGCCGTTTTACCCATAATTCTGGTAGGGGAAGAGACTCCAAGTCCACTAGTTCTTTTTTAGTGCGAGGCCGGGGCCAAGCGAGGCCCCATCAACACCCCAAGCCATCGTCAACCAAGACCCAGTAGGATCATCTGAGGGGGTAAGTCAAAGTTTTATTGCCTCTATTATTGCAAATCAGACACCCTTTAAGGCGGGGGGTTTGCAAGATTTTCTCTATATGTGGGAGAAAATCACTTCTGATCCATTTATCTTGGATGCAGTTACTCACTGTCATATTGAATTTAACTTTGTTCCTGAGCCTCATTTTAGTGCTACCAGACCGCATTCCTCATTTACTGAAATTGAACAAGCTATAATTGACAATGAGATAGAGAAGCTCCTTCAAAAAGGAATAATTAGGCGTTCTTCATTTGAAGATGGCCAGGTGATATCACCTATTTTCACACGGCCCAAGAAAGATGGGTCACATAGGGTTATTTTTAACCTTAAGAGATTGAATGAGTCAGTGTCTTATCACCATTTTAAGATGGACACATTGGAAACAGCCATCAAACTTATTAGGCCTTCTTGCTATATGTCATCTATTGATCTTAAGGATGCCTATTATTCTATCCCTGTTGCATTAGAACACCAGAAATTTTTGAAATTTATTTGGAGAGACCAGTTGTATGCTTTCTCTTGTTTACCTATGGGCTTGTCTAGTAGTCCTAGGATTTTCACCAAAGTCATGAAACCTGTCTTTGCTTATCTAAGAAGTCAGTTTGGCCACACTTGTCTAGGCTATATTGACGATTCTTTCTATCTTGAAGACAGTTTTACGGAATGTGAGTTAGCCACTTTACGTGCTGTGCAGCTCATTATCAGCTTAGGTTTTAAAGTTCATCCTGAAAAATCGGTTATCATACCTACGCAGACTTTAGAGTTTCTAGGTTTTGTTTTGGATTCTATTCGTATGATAGTTACCTTGACATCTAAGAAAGTTGATAAAATCTTGCAGTTGTGTGAAAAGTTTTCTCACCCCAATAAGCAGTTCAGTATTCGTGAGGTTGCATCTTTTCTTGGGACCCTAGTCTCAAGTTTCCCGGGCGTACAGTTTGGCTCTCTTCATTATCGCCAGATTGAGGTTGATAAAGAGAGAAATTTAAAATTGAATCAGGGAAATTTTGATGCTCTTACGTCACTGTCTAGTGATAGTTTGGGTGAGGTTTGTTGGTGGTTCTCTAATATTCAGTCAGCTTCTAAGAAAATCCACCAACCCAGCCCAGATGTAGTAATTTATACTGATGCATCTAAAACAGGCTGGGGGCACAAATTGAACAAGGTATTAACACCTGTGGCATATGGTCTAAATCAGAATCGACCAGGCATATTAATTACTTAGAGCTTTTAGCTGTTGATCTTGCTTTGTCATCTTTGTTTAACAACAGAAGTGACATTCATATTAGGGTCATGTCTGATAACACTACTGCTGTTTCTTAAATCAATGCCATGGGGGGGTGCAAGTCGTTAGAATGCAACGCCCTTACTCAGAAGGTTTGGAATTGGGCTATTGTTAGAAACATTTGGTTATCAGCAGCCCATATTCCAGGCTCTAGCAATGTTGATGCTGATCAACTCTCCCGAGATTTGAAATTAGACCTTGAATGGATGCTATCGGGTCGTGTATTTAAGAGGATTGTTACTCTGTTTGGGCAACCAGACATAGATCTTTTTGCTAGTAGACTTAATGCACAAGTGGAGACCTATGTCTCGTGGAAACCGCATCCAATGGCAAAGTTTGTGGATGCTTTCACTGTTGACTGGTCACAGTTTTTCTTTTATGCATTCCCCCCTTTTTGTCTTATTTCCAGATGTGTGCAGAAAATCATTCAAGACCGGGCAACAGGAATTCTAATAATCCCGAAGTGGACAACTCAGCCTTACTTTACAGTTGTGCTGGGCCTCCTGATAGACACACCACGGGTTCTGAGGGCTTCTGCTCAGAATCTGGTTCATCCAACTCTGGCCGGTCCTCATCCACTCCATCACCGACTGGAGTTGCTGGTATGCAAATTATCAGGCAGTCCTTGCAAAAATCAGAGTTTTCGCCAGACATTGTCGAGATTATCATGCATTCCTGGAGAGATAGCACACACAAACAATACAAAGTGTATATCAACAAGTGGCTACAATTTTGTAGTGAAGGATCACATGATCCCTTGTGTCCCGCTGTGAGGCCCGTGCTGTTGTTCCTGCATAGTCTCTTTGAGAAAGGCTTAAGTTATTCGGCTCTGAATACAGCCCGCTCAGCAGTCTCCAACATAGACATGAATAGCGATGGTGATCCAGACCACACACCAGTGGGGAAGCATTTCCTTGTGTGCAGATATCTTAAAGGGGTGTTTAATAAACTCAAGCCTGTCCCGAAGTACAATAACATTTGGTCCGTGGACACTGTTCTTGATTATCTGAGTTTATATTGGCCTTTGGATCAGATTACTTTGAAGGAACTCACGTTGAAATTAGTCATGTTAATTGCATTGACTACAGGTCAAAGGTGTCAAACTTTGACATTTTTGGACATGTGAGAGAGGTACATGCAGAGGAATGGAGAGTGCTTCAATTTTGCCTTAACGGATCATCTTAAGCAGGACAGACCTGGAAAGGTTTTTGGGAATGTCCGTCTGTTCAAGTATCCTGTCAAGGAACTGTGCGTGTATGAAACATTAGATTACTACCTTAAGGCTACTGAGAATTTAAGAAATTCAACTAGATTGCTTGTGTCATACATCAAACCATATAGGGCAGTAACCTCGTCCACTGTTGGGCGCTGGATCAAAACCATGTTAGGCCAGGCAGGCATTAATACAGAGCAGTTTTCTGCCCATAGCACTAGGTGTGCTTCAACAAGTAAAGCTATTGCATCTGTTTCCACTGATGTTATTCTTGCTACGGCTGGTTGGACTGAAGAGTCCACATTTCGTAAGTTTTACAACAAGCCAGTTGCTGTCACAAACCAGATGAGTTTGTCAGTTCTTGAGTAGACAAGTACTTTGTCCTTCATTGTATTTTGCTGCTGTGTGGGATTAAATATTTGTTCTTAGCTGGTTTTTCCAGCTTGCTCCATTGGGTGCTTTGTCATTTTGTGCTCACTGCTTTAAAATCTCATGGTAACCCGGATGTACGTAATGATTTGGTAGAATTGAAAATTAAACAAGACTTACTTGTAAGTTGAAGTTTGATTGTAATTCTGCCAAATCATTCGGAGTACAGAAGGGTTAACATGCCCATAGCACCCTTAGAGGTACCCACCCTGCATATTTTCCTTTGTTGGTCACGCTCTGCTAGGTGATCACAAAATGTCTTTAAAAACTGACCTGCGGCAGTGCGTGCGCATCTCATGTTAACCCTTCTGTACTCCGAATGATTTGGCAGAATTACAATCAAACTTCAACTTACAAGTAAGTCTTGTTTAATTTTCAATTAAAACCTCTATTGTGCCACAACAGAAGCCGATTATGGGATTTCGAGTGGTAGGTTTTAGATTTCAAATGTAGTAGGTTATAGATTTTTATATAACTCATTGTAAATATGTTTTAGATAATTCATGGTAAATATCTTAGAAAGTTAGGAGGGCCACAAGTTTATTAGTGCTTCTCACTATTTCGTGCTACCCTCATTAAATAAAGTTATTATTATTATTATTATTATTATTATTATTATTATTATGAGCTCCATTGAAAGTTGTAAGCTTTTCAATGAGTAAAATCGGCCTTGTTTAAATTTGAAGCCTTCAATATTCTGTTAAAAAGCCTGTTTGAAAAAATTGCTTCTGTTGTGACAATATACAATACACCTAGTTTATCTGCCTGTTGTGTCGGTTCAGGAAATTCTATATCCGCGCTGTATTCTTGGACACAAAATTGGTGGTTTAAGGCATTCCGAAGGCTTACCGAATAAACAGGAATGTTCAAGGTAAGATTATGCGCTAATTATGGAAATCAAATTCTAGCAGCTATTGTTCAGTATCCAGAAAAGAACAATACGTTGCAATTTAGATATCGCAAATATTTGGATGGAAGAATATAAGCGTTTTGAAGCTCTGTTTGGCTCTATAAGGAGTATCATTTTGGTTTTTGTCTTGGAAAACTAAAAAGGTTCTATTAACGTTTGAATGTAAAAAAACCGGGCTTCGGCAGTATTTTTTTTCATAAAAATGCTTAAAAGTCACAAGATATCTGTGGCACACAATTAAACGCACGTGCAATTATTGATCCAGAAACTGAAAGTTTTACTGAGCTTATTCATGAATATTTCGTGCCATGTCAATACTATTCGGGTGAATACCTGATTGAAAAAACGTTGTCGGGAGAAGTCTACAAACCATAAACGATACGACCCAGTGGTTTACTGGGAAACATCTGAACTATTTACTGATTTGCATTTTGAAAGCCGTTTACTTGCATTGTTTGTCTGTTTTGATATCGCACTTTGTGCGTCCGTCACTCATGTACCCGACAGTGAACGAATGGTTGGTGGCAGAACTTAGTTCTACCGAATAGTTTTCCAGCAAAAATTGCTTTAACTCAGGTACGGATGCAAGCTTTAGCAAATTGCGCACTGTGTAGCGCTCAAATTGACCCTTGTTGGCCAATTTGGCCACTTTCCAGTAGGCTTGCACGGTTTCCATTGCCACGTGCAACTCGCTGCGATCAACATAAGTTACAAGAGAAAGGGTTGAATTTTGAGTATGCAAATGATAATGTACATCTACCCAAAAATCCTTTGGGTCTCATCGTCAATGGTTTATGCTTTTCACCCGACAACGTTTTTTCAATTAGGTGTATACAAAACCTAGGCTAGGCCATGGCCCAGGCCATGGCCCACCCTATGGCTTACCTTATGGCCCACCCAAAATTTTGCAGTTTTTACAAAAATGACCAGAGAAAAAGCCGAACAAGAGTTAAGGCATACAAAGTAAAACAAACTAACACACGTACAAAGAAAGAGATATATAGAAAGATAAGAAAAGAACTGTCAACTTCGTTTCCAAGAAATTCTGCTACTTCTCAATAGTAGTAGTAAGGGGCGTCGGTATAGCGTTTTGTATCGAAAAGACCCACCACTTTAGTGATGACGTCATCAGAATAGGATGTGGTTTGGGACGGGCGGACTGCTGACCGGTGGGTGTGGGATCGCGGGTGCGGGCGGCGGGCGGGCGCGCACCCGCAGGAGCATCGCGCGGGGAGGTCCAGTGTTGTGTTTTTTTGGAGTGAGCGAGTTCGAATCCAGCCGAGGTCGCGGGGAAAAATATTTTCTTTTTTCTTTTTTCTTTTGGCCAAGATTATTTTTTCTCAAGGAGGAATTGGGAAAAAAGGATTTTTTCGTCTAATCTTACAGCACTTTTGGTGGTGGCCACGCGGGTCGAGCGCAGATATTAAGTTTTTTTTCGAAGGGGGAAAAATCCCCGGTGGGAACTCCATGGAGGAATTCCTCTGCCTTTGAATGATGTGAACTCAGACACGTGGTGTTGGTGTGGGGGCGAAGGCGCTGGGGTGAGAAATCGAAGCGTGTTTGACTTGGCTTTCGAAGAAGCGGGTGCCATCTTGAAAAATGGTGACGTCACGCGCGAAGGGATTGACCAGATTCAATTTGTCTTGGCATAGTACGCGCTCTACAAATCGGAAGATACGTGGTTCGAGCCCCATGGCCGGTGTGTGTGTAAGTCCCAATCTTTCTTAATTTCTTTTCTTCGGAAAAATTTTTTTTTCATTTGAAAAAAATTAATGAATTTAAAAAAGTTGTCGGCTCATCAAATTACTAAAAAGATTGTCTTTAAAATTTTTTTAATCTACTTTTTTTACATTTTTTTCTTAATGCCACGGATTGTTTTTCCCCAAGGTCGGGTAGAGTTAATCTTGTTTTTTTGCACATTGCAACCATTATCAAAAGGCATCACATTTCACGGTAGCACAGTATCCTGTTTCGTGATGTCCGCAATCTTCCGCCGGCTCCACTGATGCCGCGCTTGACTAAATTTTCACTAAATTTTCCCGACTGTGCTATTTTTGTAAAAACTGCAAAATTTTGGGTGGGCCATGGCCATGGCCTAGCCCAGGTTTTGTATACACCCCTACTATTCGTCGCACTTCGTGCATACTTCGTGCATACTTCGTGCATAGTTTCTCACCGGCGGTCTTAAGAGTGGAGTGGCTTTATGCGAAACATCTCTAATAAACAGTACTAGTCTTCTTCTGAAATCGAGGCTTAAAATTTCGCTTGGGAGTGACTAGTAGACAAAGTCTCGAAATCCGAAGAAAAAATTAAAGTGATTGCACCACTTCAAAGTTTACTACTCTTTACCTAAAAGCGGAAATTGTATTCTATTCATGCCAACCCACGCAATGTCGAATCAGTTTGATAAAAAGGAAAACGCAAATTGTCGCATCTGTCTGTTGACTTATGTTTGAGTGTATTCTGAGCACGTACGATATTGGTTACTACATGGGCTTTGGTCTCTGCCCTCGCCGGCTCCTTTAGTCAAATTGCCAAACGTCTATTATCCTTACAGCCAGAATACTCAGCGCGTTCTCATTATTTAGGAATGATGTTCATTAATCGTGAGCGGATTGCATTATTAGAATCAAAATTCCATTTTTAAATTGAAGATTGAAATCTTCCAACGGTAGACTCATTCGAAGTAACGGATGTTAATTGGGTTGATACGCCAAAAGTTCAAACGCGCAATATGAAACCGTCGGCGGCTGTTGGTTTCAGTCGGTTTGACATTACAAGGAATTTTTCTCAATTTTCAGGAAAATTTCGTGTGCATTTACAGTACACTTGTGCTTAAGATATTATTCTTCACAGTTTTATAACAGCAGACTGCTTCTTTACGTGTAAAAGTACTTGTGATTAATATTTTGTTGAGCGAACGCAAATGAGGTCAGATACGTCTGGTCGCCAACAGTCTGCCACTTGCACGTGAACATTCACCTGATGTCAATAACAAACCAGTTAGAATTCCTTATTTGGAACAAGGTTACCGTTGGAACACCAGAATATTCAATTTGATAGTGGAATCTTGATTTCAATAATGCAATCCGTTCCCAATTAATGAAAGTCATTCCCAAATAATAAGCGGAACGCACTGAGTATTTCGACTGTAAGGTAGGTTATACCATGTATACAAAGTTAAAAAAAAAAAGTCAAAAAACTTGATGGAAAAGACCACGTCGTCTAACACCCTTTCACTATACTTGAAAGATGTTTAAACTTTGAGGTAGCAAAATACTCGAAGCATGAATTTCGCTTTTCCTATGATTCCATCGGGTTCCTAAAACGAAAGTATTGCTAAGAGGCTAGTTTTTAGCAGTTTTAGTTTAGCAAACAAAAAATGAACCAGTAACCGAGTAAGACTGGTCAACTGGCAACCTTAGAGACAAATGCAAACTTGCAGGCGTATTTCTCTATTTTCCTTGTAATGGAAACACACACAGGATCACAGAAATGCTTCCTGTCCCGTCCCCTTCGTCAATGTTGTTTTGAAGACCTAATTATCGCCAAAAAATAATTCCGTCTGAAAAGACGCTTCTCGTGTCAGCTTAGACGAGATCCGAAATGCTTAGTAAAATAAGTGTCCTGAACAATCGTGAAAACCTTTCAGGAAAAATCTTGGATGCTCGGCAAAACTAGTTTAGGTGAACTTCGACCATCTTTCTCTATTTCATGTTAAAACATCTAAAGCTAATAATCCAAAAATGTGAAAATTTATTTTAGTTTTACGGTTTAACGTTTTCACCGATTGATGTTAATAATGCACCAACTCTTTGCTTAAAAGCGGAAACTGTACTTTATTAATGACTGGATCCCTAGTTAGTCTTGGAGCGGTAAGGCTTTTTGGCTTTTTGTCATTTTGAAAATGGTTTCTCCGAATTGAATCGGGACATTGATAGCCTCTCTCCGAATTACAATATTATTCAAGCTAAACCAATTGCAACTTTTGTTGATCACAACGTATTTACGTAAACACTAACTAACACATACATGCTGTCTACTTCCTAAGTGGTTTGCGTTCTCTATTTAAACAACAGAGTTCTTCTTTCGAAGGCACTATCGTGTGATAGGTTGCCCGAGGAAATTTGATGTTCACAACAAATATAGCGCGAGAATGAAAGTTTGAACATCAAATTTTCGAGGGAACCTATCACACATAGGGCCTGAGACAGAAGGACTCTGTTGTTTTTATTGTACAACACTAAATTTTGAGCGAAAATTGCCAAAAAGCTAAACCATTGTCGCGAATGTTGTCCATATCCTGAATGAAGGATTTGTTTTCCTGATCACAATTTAGAGATTTTTTCTGCCGTCCAGATATTTAAGAGCGACTTCCCACAAATATCGACCTAGGAGTGGCACAAGTGGAAAAATCGATTTCGCTCATATTTTGTTCATAGATAAGCCCTAGTGGGAAACTAAACGGGCTGTAGTTAGTTTTACCAAATACGGCTTCCGTTCGTGAAAATTCGAGAAAAACCGTTTTGCCCGAGTGAGCTCAAAATCCACTTCCTGTGAGACGCAATTTTCCGATCGGTTCGCATATCAAACCAGAACTAGATACGAAACTTCAAATAACATGTGTGGTTTTTCTAAGTCTTCTTGTACCGATTAACAAAGAAATTGTTAAGTCTAAGTTACTTCTAAGTTACTTTTATGCCCGAAACAGATTTACAAAAACACGCTATATAAATTGAGAGTTTTTTGCAACCAAATTTTAGCTCTAAAATATGGCAAATTTTGACTATGGGCGATAACTTAGAATTGCATAAAATGACTATTTACAGCGGTCTTACCCAAGCGAATATGAGAGACGTACGCATAGAATTCATTATCATTTCGATAGAAGACACGTCCGGTTCTTCTTGGCTTTATTTAATAAACGCACTTACCAACCCCTCTTCTCCCCTCCACCCGTTTGCATTTTCGCTCTAGCTTCGATTCTTTGTTTATCAGCTTTTTATTATATTTATCTCCAAATTTCCAGACATTTCTTTTCAGCTATCCAGTCGGTAAGTATGTTTGTCGCAGCTGCCTAAACCGTTTCCACGTGGTCGACGCTTCGTTCAACTTTCCCTACTTTGAGGTTAGTATTTGCCTTCTACTTTGCGTTCTGTGCTTTTGGCTTTTACTTTATTTTGCTGGCGTTACCATTCCGTTTTGTTCGTCTCTCTTTTCGTTCTCTGCTGCCGCTCCTGGGAAGATAGTTTTGCAAGGGAGCCTAATTCCCTGTCGGATTACTGACGCGCAAATCTGTCATTCCCTGAGCCGCGTTTTCCTGTCGTTGTTCTTATGCCGTATTTTTGTCTTTCAGGTTATAATCTTCTCGACAGGGTTTTTCCGTTTTGCATTTCAAGTGCAGCAAATCAGCCTCTATTTTTCCCATTCCCCGCTCAGGGGATGACAGGAAGTTGTTCTTCATGAGTATAAGTCCGTGGGCATTTTTAAAATTTCTTTCCGCTCCTGTTTTGCACGTTTTTCTGTACACCTGTTAGGTAAATATCCTTTCTTTTAATATTTTGTCATATACCGCGTGCCCGCATTTCCTACTACTCTCATACAGTTCGTTCATTATGCTGTTTTGTTAGTTCTGTACTGTGGCTCCAGAGCAGAAGTTTTGTTTTACGGCAAGTTTTGTTTCCTGACTCTGTCGAGCGTGCGCTAGCAACAGGGGTTCAATTTCGCTAAATTTATTGCTCCTCGCTAGTCGTGTCAGTATGTTACGTGGCTCCAGAGCAGAAGTTGTTTCGGGGCAATGTTTGGTTTCCTGACTCTGTCGAGCGTATGCTAGCAACAGGAGCTCAATTTCGCTAAATTTATTGCTCCTCGCTAGCTTGTCAGTATGTTGTGTGGCTCCAGAGCAGAAGTTGTTTCATGGCAATTTTAGTTTCCTGACTCTGTCGAGCGTATGCTAGCAACAGGGGCTTAACTTCGCTAAATTTATTGCTCCTCGCTAGCCTTGTCAGTATGTTCTGTGGCTCCAGAGCAGAAGGTCTTTCACGGCAATTTTTGTTTCCTGACTCTGTCGAGCGTATGCTAGCAACAGGGGCTTAACTTCGCTAAATTTATTGCTCCTCGCTAGCCTTGTCAGTATGTTGTGTGGCTCCAGAGCAGAAGTTGTTTCACGGCAATTTTTGTTTCCTGACTCTGTCGAGCGTATGCTAGCAACAGGAGCTCAATTTCGCTAAATTTATTGCTCCTCGCTAGCTTGTCAGTATGTTGTGTGGCTCCAGAGCAGAAGTTGTTTCACGGCAATTTTAGTTTCCTGACTCTGTCGAGCGTATGCTAGCAACAGGAGCTCAATTTCGCTAAATTTATTGTTCCTCGCTAGCTTGTCAGTATGTTATGTGGCTCCAGAGCAGAAGTTGTTTCACGGCAATTTTTGTTTCCTGACTCTGTCGAGCGTACGCTAGCAACAGGAGCTCAATTTCGCTAAATTTATTGCTCCTCGCTAGCCTTGTCAGTATGTTGTGTGGCTCCAGAGCAGAAGTTGTTTCACGGCAATTTTGTTTCCTGACTCTGTCGAGCGTATGCTAGCAACAGGGGCTTAACTTCGCTAAATTTATTGCTCCTCGCTAGCCTTGTCAGTATGTTCTGTGGCTCCAGAACAGAAGTTGTTTCACGGCAATTTTTGTTTCCTGGCTCTGTCGAGCGTATGCTAGCAACAGGCGCTCAATTTTGCTAATTTTATTGTTCCTCGCTAGCCTTGTCAATATGTTGTGTGGCTACAGAGCAGAAGTTGTTTCACAGCAATTTTTGTTTCCTGACTCTGTCGAGCTTTTGCTAGTGGCAGGGGCTTAATTTCGCTAAATCTATTGTTCCCTGGCCTTGTCGGTATGTCATGTGGCTCCAGAGCAGAAGTTGTTTCACGGTAATTTTTGTTTCCTGACTCTGTCGAGCTTGTACTAGTGGCAGTGGCTCCATGTTTTATAATTTTTATAAATTGTTGCCTTATGGCCGGTGTTTGGCTTAAATTAGAAGTTTTTTAATTTTTTGGTTCATGGCCGATGTTTATTTTACATACTTTCCGGCATGAGATTTTGTCATTTGCTTATACTGTTGCAGGCCCAAAGGGTTTCTGCTTTGTCACGAGATTAATTGGCTTTTGTTTTGTTCCTCGTTACGAATTGTTGTTTGCATGTGCCTTTGTTTGTTTTTACTTGAACAGGCCTAAAAGACTTCAGCTCTCTGTCGATATGAAATTGGCTTTTATTTTGTTCCGCGTCGCGTATTTGTTTGTAGTTTGCATAGGCCTTTGTTTGCTTTTCTTTCAGCAGGGCTGGCCCAAAAAGGATTTTGTTCCTCGTTGCGTACTCGTTGGTTGTTTGCATATACTTTAATTTAATGTTTTCTTTTGAGCAGGCCCAAAAGGCTTCTACTCTCTTGTGAGTTTTTAATTTGCTTTTATTTTGTTCCTTTTACATATTTTAATATTCCTTTCATTGTTTTTATTTTGAGCAGGCCCTAAAGGCTTCTGCTCTTTCACAGGATTTAACGGGTTTTATTTTGGTTCTCGTAGTGTCTTGTTTGCTGTTTCCTTAAGCTTCGCTTAATTAACTATTACAGCGCCTCTTTTCCGGTACGCGAGACAAATTTTTTAATTTATCAGTCTGTTCCTCGTGGCGTTTCACTTTGCACTTGCCATCGTCATTGCCTGTTTTTAAGGCCCAAAAAGCTTCACCCTTTGTTTCAAGATTTTTTCGGCTTTTTTCTTGGTCTTGTGCCATCTCTTCGTTTTACGGAATTAATTTTTTGTTTCTAATTTTGGGCCTTTGTGCTAGGTCACGCGTGCCTTGTTTTTGAGCTTGGATTCATTTTTGAGTTTGGGTATCTCGCAGTTTGGGTGCTTTTGGGTTTGGTGTGTTTTGAGTTTTGGGGTGGTGTTTTCTGTAGTTGCCTGGTCATGTATATTCCACTCACGTGGCCGCCAGATTTCCCATAACTTAAAGGAGTGCGGGTAAGACTGGTGTAAATAGAATACTATAGTGCTTAATGAACTAGTTTCAATTTTAACTGATTTCAAAACGTTTTTTATTCGTTCAGCCTCCTAAGGAATGTTTTACTTAGTCTGAATACAGTGTAATGAATTTAAACTGATGTCATATTGGGCTTTTCGTCGATTAAGTTCCCGTTTAATCATTTAAAAACCTTACAATTTACCTGGTCGTTGACACCTGACCAAAAAAAAAAAAAAAAAGGCGCTGGCCAGTCCTCAGCGTCTTAATGTCAAGAAGAAGTAATTCTGGCACATTCTCTTGTGCATTGCAAAAGCTTGTGTAACACAAAGTTTACACATTTGTTCAGAATGGGACTGGCGCTAAAAACTGTCACCGGAGAATGTCTGAAACGCCCGCAGTTCACTTTCTTCTATATGTTCTTAACGGTATGTTTTAGACAGGGCTAGCTCATTGTGATAGGCAGGGAAAATTACAGCTTAACGCAATATCGGGGGTAGAATGAAAATTATTTTTTGTCAGCTTGATTAACTTGTGTCAATTTTAACTGATTTTAAAATCATAACATGCTTTTGATGCGTTGAGCCTTCGCCTCCTGCCTCCGCCTGTAGGATGTACAAAAGAAGACACCCTGAAAGAAGCTTTTACTTAGTCCAAATAATGCTTCACGATCATTCACACTAGCGTCATTTTAGGCTCTCTGTGGACTTTAGAAGTTCCTGTTTGCGGATCTAGGATTTTTCAAGCTTAAACAGCCCCACAGACGGGGGTGGCACCCCCTCCCCTCCCCTCCCCCGCTGGATGCGCTCCTACGTTAAATAATTAACGTCTTATCCATTTCCATGGTCTTTGACACCTAATCAAAAAAAGTTGCTGGCATAGCATTTCTTTAACCATAGATTCTTAGCGATTTTTAGTCAAGAAAGAGCAATTCTGGCATATTTTCTTTTGCAATCTCCACGCTTCTGGTAATGTAACAAAATCAAACACATGTTTTTGCTAGGGATGTTAGTGGCGCTGGTCGTGCAAGAAATGACAATTGGTTATGTGTGCTCAAATTTAGTGTTAGACTTTGCGTGATATCTCTCAAGTTAGGTAGCACTGTACATCTACACTTCTATCCTCAAACCATCACTATTATCACTGGGTAAACTGAGAGTGCACGCCGCTGACCAATCCCGGCTTCTGCGCAGGCACCTCCTTTAGGAATTGACTGAATATGCAAAACGAAAGTGCACTTTTGAGAGAACCTTGCGTTTTTTAGCCAAACCACTTTGAAAAAGTTCAATGCTAAGTGACGACTACATTTGAGGGGTGTGGTTAGGTAAGGTAAGGTAAGGTAACTTTATTTAAACACGGTATTTCCTTCAGGTATACATTTACAATGAAGTATAGAAAAAACTAACTTCCTAACTAATCTGAAAACTAAGATAAAAGAAACTAAAATAATAAAGATGAAAAGAAGACACCTGCTTTTCAAGGAGGCCGTGTCTAAAAACAGAATATCGCTAATTAAATTATTTGTCAATCGAAATTTATGTCTCTTAATTTTCCCTTAAATATACTAGGGGATGTCAATTGCCGCACCTCCAGAGGCAAGCCGTTCCATAACACACTACCGCTGTAAGAAAGACTTCTTTTGTAAAATTCAGTACGGGGTCGCGGAACAGCAAGCTTGTATTCATTCTCTCTAAGGTTATAACTAGTTAAATCACAGCGACGAACAAAACGGGAAGTCAGACATTCTGGAGCAGTGTTATTTACAATGCTATGCATCATTATTGCTTTACTAACTGCGCGCTGATGGACAAGTTTCTAGAAGTTACTAGAAGCACCACCCCGTTGTTGCAATCTTATTTCCAGAGGCTGTGTTGTTTTTGGACAACACCATGGAAGCTATAACGCCGGTTTTCCTTTTGAAGCCACTCTTCCATCATTTACACTTAACCAGGAGTAAATGTAACCAAGATTTCTCTCCTCTTTTTGTAAAGCGTTTTTTCTTCCTTATTTGAAGCAACAGTTGGCAGGTTTGCAAAATCAAACTATGAGATAGAAAGAAATAGAAGTATCTGAGTGCTTCTTTTACAATAGGCCAAACAATAGCCTTAGTCGCCTTTGGGAACAAAACTCATTGTTAAATCAACAACGGACTCTGTAAAAAATCAGTTTCGCTTGCTTCCCTCATTTTAGTAAAGAGTTAAATCGAGCTATCGTCAACTTCCGCTTCCAATGAGGGTTCGAGATTCCAGCGCCACTTTAATAAGGCCATTTGACACTCACTACAATTTGTCGAATGATAACAATGAGCAAACGAAAGCGCATTTCTTTGCAAACCGTATTGTGCACATATTTAGAAAATAAACCTTCTTCTAGCAAATACAAATTACTCCCCAGATGCAATGCAAGTTACTCGGGTACGCGCTATTGCTTTGCTCACTGATCATTTGATAGGCCAGAGAGGAGCCTGCGCAAGCGATCCATTTCGAGCCTACCAATGAGGTAAGCTAAGCCTAAGGAGCTGAAGAGATGGGTTAGGGTTGCAAACCGTACTTCTTTTAAGCTGCAATAATGGTGATCGTTTGAGGATACTAGCGGAGAAGTAAAATACTATCTTTCTCGGCTACGATGTGTAGAAAAATATATCTAAGCAGTAGCTCATGGTAAGGAGTGATTCAAGTTCTTAATTTATGGCACATGCACACGAAACGCTCGACGAATCCCTAATGCCTTCTCTTCTGTTGCTTTGACTTTCTCTTGCAGGAGCATACAGAAACAATATTACTGTGCTTGCTTTGCTTCAATTATCCTGTTACTTAGGGTGCTATAATGAACCCTCTTGTGGTCGCCCATATTATAAACGCACAGCAGACCAAATTGTTATTTAGTGCAAGCATTACTAGCGCCAGTCCCATTCTGAACAAATGTGTCAACTTTGTGTTACACAAGCTTTTGAAATGCAAAAGAAAATGTGCCAGAATTACTTTTTCTTGATTTTTATTGCTAAGAAACTGAGGAGTGGCCAGCGCCTTTTCTTTGGTCAGGTGTCAGCGACCTTGACATCAGTTTAAATTGACATGAAGCCCCGGGGGGTCTCCCATATGAAAGGGACGGGGATGCTCGTCGGAAGATTGGAATTAAAACCCTGAGGGATACCAATCTGGGCGTGGCTCAGGCTTTGTTTGAGCCCTAAAGAAGACCGTGCTAGCCTGTTCCAGGCGTTCAGACAGTGGAGCGCGAGCGAAAACTAAAGCGAGCGAAAGAGCAGGCGTTCAGACAGTGGAGCGCGAGCGAAAACTAAAGCGAGCGAATTAAGAGCGGGAAAAAACGAGGGGAGACTGGCTCCCCCGTCTCCCCTCGTTTTTTCCCCCGCTCTTTCGCTCGCTTTATTTTTCGCTCGCGTTCCAATATCTGAACGCCTGGAACAGGCTAAGACCGTGCTAAAACAGACAACCAAAATAAGAGCTATAGTGATTTAAATTGCGCTAAAGATGTTTACATCAAATGCTGTATTCTATTATTCGATTTTAGAAGCATTGTCATTCGATTGTCATAAATCTTTAGTTTTGGTTCATAGTCTACCCTAAGCGATACCTGTATGAGTAAAAATATTGGCTTTCTGTCCTGAACACCTTACGTGAGACCAAAATCTGCAATTAACACCCCTAAGCGAGACGACGAGCATCTCCGTCACTTTCATACGGAAGTCACCTCCCGGGCATGAAGCATTATTCAGACTGAGTAAAACATTCCTTAGGAGGTAAAAAGCGGAGATTAAAAAACGTTTTGAAATCAGTTAAAATTGAAACTAGTTCATTAAGCACTATAGTCATGTTTATTCTACCCCCGATTTTGTGTTTAGCTGCAATTTTCCTGTCCATCAAGAAAGTAAACTGCGGGTGTTTCAGACATTCTCCTGCGACACTTCCGGTGACCAGCTCACAATACTATAGGTCTTATTTATAGTTTCTGCGTCTAGCAAACATACAATTAAAAAAAAAAACATATTTAATACTGGTAAATTGTATTGATTTCCGAAAGTTCGCTTTTGATTGACAGAGGCATGCAGTTCCTTTTTAGCACGGGTCAACGACGATCCCGATTATAATTTCTCAAACTCGCCGTCTCCAAACAAACATATACTTACAAACTGAGAAGGAGAAGCAAGAGGAAAAAAGCCAAAAGGTAAGAAATGCCTCTCTAGCGAAATTCTACCTACACATTTTCATATTTCTGTCTCTAAATTATTTTTCTGATGCTCCTTTAGGCTCTCGTAAGTCTCAGTGACTTGCCGTGTCACGCAATTGTTTACAATGCGAAAGCCATATTTTCGACAACATAGGGGTTGAACTCGAGGCCCTGCGGGTCACCTAAAACGATTTGCCCAAGTATATAAATAAGCCACAGAAAGTCATTTTATGAAATTCTAAGTTATCGTCCATAATCAAAATTTGCCATATTTTAGAGCTAAAATTTGGTTGCAAAAAACTCTCAGTTATAGCGTGTTTTTGTAAATCTGTTTCGGGCACAAAAGTAACTTAGCTAATCAGTACAAGAAGACTTAGGAAAACCACACATGTTATTTGAAGTTTCGTATCTAGTTCTGGTTTGATATGCGAACCGATCAAATTTTGGGAAAATTGCGTCTCACCGGAAGTGGATTTTGAGCTCAACTCGGGCACAACGGTTTTTCTCGAATTTTCACGAACGGAAGCCGTATTTGGAGAAACTAACTACAGCCCGTTTAGTTTCTCACTAGGGCTTATCTATGAGCAAAATATGAGCGAAATCGATTTTTCCGCTTGTGCCACCAAAAGTTACAGTCAGATTTTGGGCGTTTCACTGGAACCGTGCAGACACTCGATTTGCCTATATTTTCAAATTAGTTTCATTGTTATGGCAATTTTAAGACGTTTTACTGTAACATTGTACTTCTATCATAAGAATAATGCTTATATTTCATTGCCAGTTATAACTTTGTTGAAGTAATGGGTGTCTCTAGTACAAGAATAGGTTTTTTTTAATATTGCTGTCTAAACATAGCAAAGTACTTATATACTACAGACCCGTAGCGTGAAATCAGACACGGCGACCCCCTCTTTTTATTTTATTTTTTTAATGTACTAGGTGTAATTAGTAACTCTGCAAAGTTTCAACAAATTCTCATTACAACTTTTTTTTCGATGGAATCACCTTAAAGTATCAAGGGAAACCAGGAGCCCAATGGAAGTGGGGAAACTTGCTTTACGAAGTAAACTGGAAATTTGTATTTGAAGTCTACGTTGAAAATCAAATGAACTAGTGTAGGCTAAACTTCGTTGCTACAAATATTTACTTCAAAAGAATTCGTTTCATATTAGCTATTTGGCCTAGTTCGGCCACTATTGTAATAGGCAGCAACAGTCTGGGACCCCTACACGAAAGCAAAAGTCAGTAAAATTGAGATGGTCCAGCGTCGTGCTGCTCGCTTTGTACTCAGGAATTATAATCAAAAGCTTAGTGCTAGTGATATGCTCGACCAGCTGGGGTCGAAATTACTCCACTGTGTCGGCTGTGTCGTAGTCAATTTGCTGTTAAGGTGGCTCGATCGGGTTTTTGAGTGACGATACCTTACAAATTTGAGCTACTAATGTACCACAGTGAACGGTCAAATAGGAAATCGATAAAGAGAAAGATGAAAGTTTTAAATGAGGTAAATTTCATCGAAATCGGAGTTACCATAGCAACATAATACCGTCATCCTCCATTTTACATGAGAACCAATTACTGGGAAGCGCTCGACTGGATCTTCTACCTGACATATTTGTATTCACGTCTGCAAGATTTTAAGGATTTCTTTGAGAGCGTTGTCGAGAAATTTTCCGGTGAAGTTTTAGGGTGTTGAAAAAGAACGAAAACAAAACAATTTGAACTGTTATTGAAAAGTATGTCCACAACGGCTTGACGAAGTAACATTAGATCGGACGGGGTATGTTACTAGAGGACTACTGTGCACAATCAAAGAAGACACTAGGAGACAGGGCTTTTAAAACAGCAGCCCCCCAAATCTGGAACATTTTACCGGAGGACATTAGAATGCAGGACAATTATAATATTTTTAAGAGACAGTAAAAGACTCACTATTATAGACTTGCTATAATTTTTAACTCTATGTAGGTGTACATAAATTTTAATCTCTTTTTAATTAATTTTAATGAAACATATACATTTCCTTTTCGTTATATTTGTAATGCGCATTTGATCATGTAGTATGTATGTTAATTTGCGCAATATTAAGTAATAATAACAATTATTATTACTATTATTATTATATTATTATTATTATTATCATCATCATTAATTTGGTTTGAAATGGATGTTACGTCATCTAATTACTTAATCAAACACCCTTCACTTATCAAAATGGTTGTGAATTAAATTTCTGTACATCATGAATTCATACAATGCTTGATTGTTTTCCAAAGATGTTCCGAAAACGTGCTAATCTACCAAGTCAGTATTTGATACAATAACAATGGGCAGGTAAGCACTGCCGCACTTTCACTTGTCTAGCGGTAACGCTGTCATGCAGATCATACCTGGTCCTTACGTTCACATCATTTCAGTTTTTTCGATTCTCGGTTTATACTGAACACAGCGGCTTCTGTTTGCGGGCGCCGAAAATTAGGTCATGTAGCTGATCACACACAAGTGCAGGGTCCAAAACTTGGCTTCTCATTGGTAGGTTTACCTGGAGAAAACCCATTGCCCCTTCAAACCAACAAAGGTTTGCTTGGGGCATAAATTTTCTCTGGGTAAATTTTCCCTAGGTAGAAACGGTTACACGGGAAAATGCCACTTTCCCCAGGAAAACCTCGCATTTACCTAGGTAAAGTTGCCTCGTGTAACTACAGCTATTATTGTAGAGTGTTCGCCTTAACAACGGCAACATATTTTTGGGTGTGTTTTCAGAAAACATTCTATCGACTGACATGAGCAACTTCAGCGCTAACTCATCCGATGGCGACCAACACAGTAATGAAACACAGGCTTTTGAAAATCAGGGATATCTATTCTTCTCTTCACCATTTACCATCTTCCTAACAATCGCATTGATAATTGTCATCGTAGCAGCGATTATTGGTAATACCTTGGTGCTCATTGCCACATGTATGAGTTCAAACCTTCGCAAGGCCACTACCAGCCTTTTTATCATGTCTCTAGCAGTTTCTGATCTTCTCACAGCGATTTTGTCGATTCCCTTCGACATTTATATCCTTCAAACAAACGGTCTGTGGTTTCACGGCGAGGCTCTGTGCAACCTTTGGACAACTGCCTACCTTCTTAGTGTTCCTACGTCCAATCTAACGCTGCTGGTTTTGAGCATCGATCGCTATCTAAGGCTACGCGAACCTCCGAGCCAGTTTCGTGAAGGACTAAGGACAAGAAAGCGTATACTTCTTCACGTCGCGGCCCTGTGGATATATTCTCTAGTGTTCGCTCTTCTACCACAAACGGGTTGGAAGCTATGGCGCTTTATGCCTAACAGTGTCACCGCTGACATATGCTTCTTCAATGGCTCGCATTTGTACAACGTTGTGGGTTCTGTGCTACATTTCATCGTTCCAACTTTGGCCATGTGCGTAATTTACATCACGATATACAGGCAGATTCGCCGGCACACCCCAGTAGCCACCCAGACTGCGCGAGCAAAAATTCAGATGCAACGGAACATCAGAGCGGCTAAGCGGATTGCAATCATTGTGAGCGTGTTTCTTCTATGCTGGGTACCTTACAGCATCATCAGCATCGTCGGCAATCTGTGTATCGCGTGCTTCCTTGGCACCCCTCAACAACTGGTCTACATTACTCTTGCGATGGGTTATTCCAACTCCGCCCTGAACCCCATTCTTTACTCGTTCAATAACAGGCATTTCATAGACGCGTACAAAAGACTCTATCGAACGGTCAGGCGGGCATTTGCACGAATTGGAGGCGTGAAGTAGAGAGAGATCTTCGCGTGAAGGTCAGTTGGTTTTGTGAGTCCAGTCCAGTCTATATTAGAGTCAACGGATGTTTCATCGAGACGCACAGAGGCCTTCAAAATGAAGTACCACCGTGCAAGCCAGAACAGGAATGGTCATTAGTTTTTATTGATAAGCGAGATTCTCTTGTTTTAATAAAATACAGCGTAGCCCTTATGCCCTTATGATAACAACGAACTTGGGTAAAAGATTGTTTGACAATTGTTTGTCGGTTAAGTAACAATCTTGGATGTAAAGACAATTTCCGTTATCGTAATCTACAGTAAGTTAAAAAAGGTGACTTCTCGTGCATTAAAGAAACCTTTAAGGACTCTTTAAGGTTCTTTTCTTGCTGAGAAAAACAATCTCGACTTTGTATGTTTTCTTACTTTTTCCAGCTATGTAATAATAATAGTAATAATAATAACAATAATAATAATAATAATAATAATAATAATAATAATAATAATAATAATAATAATAATAATAATAATAATAATAACATTTCTAAAGCGCCCTTTCCCAGCGGTCCAAAGGCGCTATTTACAATAAAATTATCAATTTAAAAAAGCACGCTTAAAAAGAACTGTTTTCAGCTGTCTTTTAAAAATGTCTAGCGATTCTGCATCCCTAACATGTTGTGGAAGACTGTTCCAAAGCAACGGCGCAGCAACAGAGAACACGTGCCTTTTATTTTGTACATCATGTTAACTTATGCCAACATCTTTGAGGTTTTCCTTCTTTTATAAAGGAAAAGCGGCAAAACTGTGTCGGTAGCACTCAAGAAAAGAGTTTTCGTAAACATATAAACATGGATATATATTGGATGTAACTTCTCTGTCATTTGTGGTCAACCATTTTCACATGAAATAAATGACGTTATTAACCACACTTAGAACTTTGTCTCATATCTCAGCCTAGATATTTCGGTCGGCACTCCTAGGCCTCCTTTTTTTGAAATATCTCAATATCTATATCCAAACAATTTTTAAATTGAAAAATGTTTTGCCCCCGAGGTTTTTGTAAAAGGAAACTTGGCTGCGGATATCGCCGGTCCCTTGGAAAAGAGGCAAGCTATGGGACCTGGGTTGCAATATAAACAGAGGCAATATAAAAATATTTTTAAAATACGAAGAACTAATCAGTAACAAAGGTAAATATGTATTGATGTATCGTGTCAGAAGTCTGACTATTATTATATTAAAAACAGAAGTGTACAGGAAATAAGAAAATTCTTGAGACCAGGGTCTTAACCTGCGTTCAAATCTTGAGAAGCGAATTGACTGTAATTGATAACTGATTTGCAAATTTCAACTCATTTTACAGACCTGTAACAAGAAATTGCGCAACACCTCTTATGAATGCAAGTTTTTAAAAATATATTTCAAGTTCATCTCCTTGCCATCATTAGTCACCCAAATGGCTTCCTGTTTTTTGCCGAATACTTTTCTATTTTGGTGTGACCTTCAAGAGTATTTTTAAAGTTTCTTATTAAATTTGTACAATTTCAATTACGATGCCTGTTCATCTTCTTGAGATCACTAGTCAGTCAAATGGCTTCCCGTTTTTTGTCCAGCACTGTTCTATTCTCGTATGATCTTTAAGAATAGTTTTTAAGGTTCTTTTTCAAGTTTGTGCATGTCAAAAACCATTCATTCCATCCTTGCTTATGATCCGGCTCATAATGCTGACCAATGCTGATGAGCTAATTTCGTAACTGCCTACTCGAGAGCTACTGTTTATGAAAATCAAACCGCTCTCGAAATGACACTAAGATGTGGAGCAATCCTTAATCCCCAATAGCACACTTATTGCAAGAGTCAATTTTTGCCACTGGAGCTACTGAAGCGTTCATAATAAACGATCCCATTCGTATCGTTAAACGTTAGAATCACATTGTACAGCACGATAAACAATACCACAGGAAAGTACTGCTCAGCAGCTTTCATCTGAATGGTCACACTTTAGGATTTCATCCACAGACTCAAAAGTTAGAACCACTTTGTACGGCGTTATAAACCGCAACCACAAGAAAGTACTGCTCAGTAGCTTTCATTTGAATGCCCACACTTTAGGATTTTACCCAGACTCAAAAGTTAGAACCGCTCTGTACGGCGTTATAAACCGCAACCACAAGAAAGTACTGCTCAGTAGCTTTCATTTGAATGGTCACACTTAAGGATTTCATCCATAGACTCAAAAGTTAGCACTACTTCGTAGAGCATAATAAGCAGCACGACAGAAAAGTACTGCTCAGTAGTTTTCATTTGAGTGGTCACACTCTAGGATTTCATCCACAGACTCAAAAGTTGGAAGAGCCTTGTACAGCGTTATAAAGATCACCACAGGAAATTACTGCTCAGTAGCTTTCATTTGAATGGTCAGTCAAATGTTAAAACTACTTTGCACAGCATAATAATAACAATAACAATAACAATAACAAAAATAAGCAACACTACAGGAAAGCACTGCTCAGTAGGTTCAATTTATTAAAATGGTCACACTTTAGGCCTCAAAAGATAGAACCACCTTGAACAGCATAATCAGAAAGATTACTATGAAAGCACTGGTAAGAAGTTTTCACTTCAGTGATTTTGAACGTAAAGTTTCAACTCACGCAAATGGATGAACGACCTAATCCTCTTTATAGCCCCCACTTTACAACAGCGGAAAAACTTCTCCCGTGAAATAACGGTGTGTTGTGCGAGGAATTTATTTGACCTCGGAGACGTCTTCTGTATTTAGAGCAAAGCACTTGATTGTTTTGAAAAACCCCTTCTTTTGTTTTCACTAAAGGACAACAAAGCTACCTACCCTAGCAATATAACTTAGGCAACTGAATTACACACGTACAACGCCTGAAAACGAGATATCGACAAGTGTTGGAATCTTGAGACTGAAGTCGTCCTAACAACCTTAGCTTTCGCGCTTTCGTACGTTACAAAAAGAAAAAAAAGAATAACAGCATTGCAGAGTGAATTTTGAATTTTGAATTTTAAATTACATTATTTCGCTGAATATTGCTTGTTGGTAATGCCTATTATCTTTAATGGGTAATCAATCATTTTAAAAATTAATAGGCGGGATACCTCTAAGTTACTGTGGGTATATCACCAATGTTAACTATTTTTAGGGCGAAGTAACATTTGAATTGGTTTTTCGGGTTATTACCCAACCCTTAAGATAAATTAGCGTACGTGAGTTGTATTCAAGCTTCTGATGAAAAGTACGTGAGCGATCATCCCTCGGTCTCTATCCCGAATTGAAATTAATTGTTTGCGCTTACCATGTGGAGCGAAATCATTAAAACGTTAAGAAAAATAAATCTTTGTCCGTTTTTATCTCAATTAAACTCCACTTCCCCTCCCCCCTAGATTATATCACACAAGACATGCTTGTTAGTGCAAAACTCATTTGCAGGCATACATTAACGCGTCACAACACAAACCCAAATAGGAAGGTCGGTACAGTTCTGTCAAGAATCTTTCAATCTAAACGAACATTATAAAATAACTAAGATACTACGCGCGCTCTGATTGGGTGAGAGTTGTGTTTGCATGAGAGTATGTAAACACAGTTGTGACGTCACAACACAGTTGAGGACTAAAGTTATTTTATAAAAACAACAGAAAACTTTTTTTCCTGTGTTTGTATAGTCTGATATAAACTCTGGAGAGGTTGGAAGAATTCTCGAAAGTTATGCATACTGTCTCGAATTTGCAAACACGGAAAAAGTTTTATATTGCTCAAATATCGAATACGTTCTATCACCATTAAGATAAAACAGAAACGTAACCGACAAACCGCTACGGAAACAGAATTTGCGCAATTTGCGCTGTAAACGCGTTCCTTATCGGATTTCAAGTTTCCTTTTTTCAGCTTCCACAAACCAGCTTGAATTGTGCAAACTCAATTGTACTTGGCAACAACCCTCGAATTGAAAGTTTCACGGTCGCGACCGCCATTTTCAAAGTAGGGCAAACATGGCCTGAAATACAGTGTTTGTATGGGAATGCGATATCCAATACGCTTTTGTCAAACTGAACAAACCCGTAAAACGATTTTACTAATCAAACGTGAGGGATATGGCTTTATTGAGAAGCGTACCGTTGAATTTTAATTTTCCATATGTTTGTGCAAAAATTTCGCGGGAAAATTTACAAATGTGTGAAATAATGAAAATATATCTGCGCACTCCCCAGCACAGCTACAGGTACATTCTTCAAATTTGATCACAGTACAATAACTCAGGCCTGCAGAAATCAAATTTTACCGATTATTTAACATTGACTTCTCATAGAAACACTGTATTTTGCACATGTTTATAATTACTCTAAAAAAGCGACCAGGAACCTCCTAAAAACTCTAAGATCTCTTATATACCTCATACATTACTTCTTGCCTTTTTTTAGGGGGGGGGGGCGATTACAATCTAGTTCATATTTCATGACACCTGTGGGGGGGGGGGAGGCCTTATCGTGGCGAGGGCGCATAACAGAGGGCAGGTGTGTTATCGAGGAAAGTGTTATTCTGCACACAGTTTGTCCGCAGTTTGTGGACTTATTCACGGATAGGGCTGTGCACTTTTTTGACAATCAGAGCGACGCGCAAGTGCTGTGCCTTGAGGTCATCTTTTCCTGCGACTCCTGTTCGCACTCACTGCAGACTCTGAGGTACTGACGTTGACCGGAAGTGAGAACAGATGGTCCCCAAAATACTTGGTCGCGAGGTCACGTTTTGGCAGATTTGGATCAGTGCGGCTAGAATTGGGTCCAGGCCTCCTTGATGAATGCGATGAGCGAACATGCTGCACTCTGGGAATACTGAAAGAGATCATACAAATTTATGTAGACCTACATGAAGTCCTGACCCAAAAAGGGATATATAATAGAGAAACCCTCTTCTCAGTATATTTGAGCATGGTTATGTTTCACTATTGGTTGACAAGCCAAACAAAATGCCTACATGACGTATATAGCTGCGTTTTCGTTAATGTCACGCCATTTTAGTATCTTTTTTAAAAAAAGCATTTTAAAGTGTCTTCGCATCAACTGAATTCCAAAAATAATGGTCTAGCTTTGAAACTGTTTCCTGCTGTCTGTTGCTATTGATGGCAAGGATGGAAATAGATTGAAAGTTGAAAAATTGGGCCATTTTGTTTTTCAAGTTTTGATGCCCCGTTCTTAAAAATCACCAAAAATTATTACGGTTAACGTTAGCTGCCGCTGATAAAATTCATTTAATATCTTCTTCGTAGTATTACAGGAGCACTTTGTGTATGAGTAAAGGCACTAGGTAATGAATATAGCACAGAATTGAACTAAAATAGCAAAATCCTCGTGACGTAGCCCCATTACCACCATTTTCACTACTACGCGACTTTTCTTTTCAAAACACCTCTGAGCACTTTGCAATACGCTTCCGTCAATCATACCTTATATGGGAAGTGTGTGATGTTACCGCAATTGAATTGAGCTCGAAGGAATAAGGATGGCGCCAAATTATCCCGTAAATTTGCGCTGGCGAGTCATATATTGACTAAAAAGAGGCTTTAGAGTCGTTGATGTTGCAAGAATACTTCACGTTTGGTAGATATTTGTAAAGAAATTTCGACATTTCTTCAGAATTAAATACCCGCTCGGTGGATTATCCTATGCGGCGGATAGTAAGCGTGCGTTTAAACTCGCGAATAAGCTAAACCAAAGTGTGAAGTAATAATTCTAGCTTTTCTGACCTGAAAATAGCACACGACATGTTATTCACCACGAGTATAAATCTGGCAATATCCCGAAGTGTACAAGGACTAAATTCAGGAATGGATAGAGTATGCAACGGGAAAACGAATCATGATCGGCGTGCGATCAACCGATTCGTGAAGAAAATGGGTTTTGCAAGAAGAAAGGTACGTATGACTAGCTGCATTTTTTGGAAGGAACACTGCTAATTCTAATCACCTATCACCTCCGGAATGAATTGAAAAAAACAAAATAAAGCATAAGTTTATAATGCGCTTGTAACGTTTGTTGTTCTACGTTTCGAGAATGTAAACATACAACGCTGTGACATGATAGGGAAATTGTTATTTCTACAAGCTAAGCGGGAACGGGGAATCGAGGAAAATATTTAAGCTTACTTTCAAGTTTACTTCTTCGTTATAACTCAAGACGATTGCCAAAGAACGTGATGAGGGAAACAGGACGATGTATTGTCGTAGGATCGCTTAATTTCACCGAGAACAGTTGCTATTTATAGATGAATCTGAGAAGTTCTGATTCATCTATAAATGGTAACTGTTCTCGGTGAAATTTAGCGATGACCCACGACGATACATCGCCCTATTTCGCTTATCACGTTCTTTGGTAATCACAGTGAGCTATAACGTAGAAGTTAACATGAAACTGTGCTTAAATATTTTCCTTGATATTTCCCCGTTCCCGCTTTAATTTTATAAATAACGATTTTTCAGAATTTTCTTGCTAGCATGTCACAGCGTTAACATTCATGTAGAACAATAAACGTTATAAAGCGCTTATGCTTTGTTTTTCATTCCATTCCTCGGGTGATCCATTCCTTGGGTGATAGGTGACTAGAATTGGCATCGTTTCTTGCAAAAACAATGTAACAAGTCCTACGTACGTTTCTTCAGCTTTCTTCTTGTCAAACCCATTTTCTTCACGAATCGGTTGATCGCACGCCGATCATGATTCGTTCCCGTTGCATACTCTATCCACTCCTGAATTTCGTCCTCGTACACTTCGGGATATCGCCAGATTTATACTCGTGGTGAATAACATGTCGTATGCTATTTCCAGGTCAGAAAAGCTAGAATTTTTACTTCACACTTCGGTTTAGCTTATTCACGAGATTAAACGCAAGCTTACCATCCACCGCATAGGATAATCCACCGAGCGGGTATTTAATTCTGAAGAAATGTCGAAATTTCTTTACAAATATCTGCCAAACGTGAAGTATTCTTGCAACATCAACGACTCTAAAGCCTCTTACTAGTCAATATATGACTCGCCAGCGCAAATTTACGGGATAATTTGGCGCTCTCTTTATTCCTTCGAGCTCAATTCAATTGCGGTAACATCACACACTTTCCATATAAGGTATGATTGACGGAAGCGTATTGCAAAGTGCTCAGCAGTGTTTTGAAAAGAAAAGTCGCGTAGTAGTGAAAATGGTGGTAAAGGCTGTGACCAAACGCCACCAATTTTCTTGAGCTATGTTCAGTAAAGGTTAAGTCATAAATTTGAGCCCTGTTTCCACAGCATAAGGCAACAAGGACCCCCCCCCCCTCCCGGATGGGATGCCACTCGGCGGGACTTTGTTACAGGTCACAGTCCACAGCTCACTAGCCTTTCTCAAAAGTCCTTCGCGTCTCATTTCCGGTTCCCGTTCGCGCTCCGTTTTTTTTTGGGGGGGAAGGGGGGAACGCCCTTCCCGGAGAAACAAACAAACAAACAAAAAAAAAAAACAATTATTCTGACCTCGACTTGTGCGCAAGTCTAACAGGTGACAAGTACTGGTCAATGTGCTACCAATATACAAAAAACAGTGTCCCTTAGCCCTCACTTAGTATACCTGGGGACATTGTCCAGTTTGTTTATACATTGGCAAGACAGAGACCTGTAATCAGTGCGACCTGTGGGATGTAACATGTTCAAAAGACCTGCCAGATGGTAGTCCATCACAGTGTTATTACATGCAGTGTTTTGTAAATGGTATGAACCCGGGAGTCATATCGTAAGACGGCAAACGTTAAGTACAAAGACGAACCGAACTACAGACAGGGAGCAGTTTACAAGATCAAATGCTGCGACTGCCAGGCCACTTATATTGGCGAGACCGGCAGAAATTTGAACATCCGAATGACTGAACACAAACAAGCGACTAGAAACGGTGAAATCAACAATCACATTGCTGAGCACCATTTAAAAACAAACCACAGAGTCGACTGGGACTTTGCTAAATGCGTTACCTACAATACGAAATACCTTCAACGAATCACTCTGGAAAGCTGGTTTACTAACTTAAAACAAACACCACTGAACCATTGCCAACAACTACCTGCCAACTAACCACTGCAAACAACTTACTGACGACAACAACAAGACAGACAAACGATAGACAAACCGACTAATATTACTGAGAATAGACCAACGGACATTTGACGCACTAAAGGCGGATCGAAACGCACCAATCACGTTTTACAGTCTTCTTAGCCAACAACATCACGGCGTAACTGACAGACGACCAATAACATCACGAGATCGTCGACCAATCAGGACAACGACCAGAGGCTTGTACCATCTACTGAGGATTCACAATTCACTTGACTCTGATGATGACTTCCGCTCAGGTTGTCGAAACACCAGTCAATGTCACATCAAACAGTCCTTCTCAGGACTACACCCATCCGGACGATCATAATTTATCGACTTAGGCAGTGTTTTGTTCGTCAGTAACCTTTAATACACTTGGGTGGACAGACACAGATATATGCGTTATTTTCCAAGCGTGAGGTCAAGATTGCTGGAACGACCAAGCAAGCTTTGTCAATAAAGGACTCATCATGTGGCCAAAAGAGTTTGTAATGAGTTGTTCACGAAACTCGTCATTCTCTTCAAGGCTATCAGCTTTTTTGTTTTCCGACTCCTTCGATAGAAAGAAACTGAAACGAAAACCTTGGTGAGCAGGCGTCAGAGAAAATCTTTCTTGCAGGAACACAGTGGCAATCCCGAGCGGGCAAGATAGCCAATCAGACCGCAGGATTTGGTTCATCTTGACCGCTCGCACAGCCAGCCATATAATAAAAAAAGTGCCTTGTATTTAAAGGAAACAACATTTACCTGTCCTCTGATTCCCCTGGTGTAATAAATATCTCAGACTCTTGTTGTAGGATGTTTCTTTCTACCGGCGTTGGCTGATGTGTCAAGTCATATTCAATCTTCCGCTGCCTGGAGACGCAGAATTTACACAGAACTTCACCATTCACTAACAGAAAAAAAAAAGGCAAAGAAAACACACAAGCTATTGTTGCCAGTCATACTCCAGGTTGCCAATCATCAGGGGCAAATTCCTTCGGCTGATTTTCTCTGTTTTTCACCGATCAGAAACCGATTTCGCAGACCATCCATGATGAATCCATTGGCAATAAAGCCACAAAAATAAATTGTTTCATAAGTATTTTTGAACCACATCACACTGTAAGTGCTTTACCAGTAATAAAAATCCTCATCAAACATAGTGGCAAGTCAAAAACGAAATTCCCTGAATTTTCACTGACTTTGACACACATGTACAATGAAGAGTTGAGCTCGTTTGATGCAGTATTTCCTGGATTCCCTGACAATCCTGATGTACGTTCTCTATAATGCCAGTGGTAGATGCTCCCATGTGCTAAACGGCAACCTAATGCTAAGAGGGTCTAAAATAGTAGGTGTTTTCAATACTACTTTAACTTATCTTTAGGTTATTCCTGCATCCCACACCAGATAGAGCCCCAGTCCCTTCCATGTGGTTCTAGTCCGAGTTACTCCCTCACAATACCTATACCGGTTATGCACTGTGCAGTGGGGACATGAGTTTGGGACTCTTGGTGTAGAACGGGGTATCCATATTTGAGAGGTTTTATAGAACGGGGTGTGATATTGGAAATGCACAACAGCCATCAGCAGCAATTTCAAACTATTCATAGAGAATTTCCCCCCAAAAATACGTTTGTTAGATTATTTATATCAGGAACTAAGTGACAAAAAACTTTCTTAAAACTGGACATCCCACAGTATATGTAGACCACACAAAAACAGAACAAGCCCTGTTCACTACCGTAGTATAGGTAGACACTATATCCTAGACATTAATGGTAAGCTCATAAATGCAAGTTGGTGGCATCTGAGTTTCAGTGTGAACTTGATACAGCGCTGGCTCTCAAGAAAGGAATAAGTACCTGCTTTAAGAAATGAATTGGGGTTCCCACTGCGTTTGGCAAAATCGAGGGGCAGATCTCCACTGGCTGTCTGTGCCTCAATGTCTGCACCATGCTTTATGAGGCAGCTAAGACTCTGTAAATGAGCTCCTAAAGCAGCCAGATGGGCGGGGGTTGCACCAGAACCTAAAATAACACATGAATGCTTGAGTTTATAAACAATAACCTTTATTTGTTTGTATCTAAAGAGAGTGAGGCCAGGAATGGACATTCTTTCTTCTATTTGCAAAACTGTCAGATGACTCTGGATTCTTATTTTTGTGGAGATGATCTTTCTTAAAAAGCAAACAGTTTTCTCAGAGTGAAACTTGATGAAAACTGTGAACTTCAAATAATGGTTTCACTGAAAGCCTCATGTGTGTAAAAACACAGGGCATAGATGTACCATGCTCTTACAACTTTTGATGTACAGTAATGACATCACTTAGGGAATAACATCTGCGGATGCTAATCCCCCAAAACACCATCAGATGCTTAATTTTTCACACCTGACAATACCCAGTTCACCATTAAGAAATGAACAGAAATACTGTATAATGAAAAACAGAACTGAACACAGTTTGCGTGCGCTCTATGATTTGCACTGCTGATGTGAATAAGCACACGCATGAAGCTTTGAGAAAAACAAACATAGAGCCTGTAAAGAGACCACTTCATTCTGTTCAATAAAGATTGTGCAAGTGTTTTTTCCGTTTGTTAACATGTATGTGTGAAAAACGTTTGTTTTTCAATGTATTAAAAGTAATACTATTGGAAAATACCCTGCCTTTCTGGAATTGTTTGTATGGATCGAGAAAGATCAAGAATCCTGCCAAATGCAGCACACGTGCAGTTAACCAGAAAATTGTGCCTGCACGGTTTAGTGGAAATGCACTGATTTCTATGGAACCACTTGTTAGAATTTCATGAAATTTCGCAGAATAATAGTTCAGAACATGCTTAACTCGCTTGCAAACAAAAATTGAATTCTGACAGAGGACATGTTCAGAAAACACTAAAATGCAAAACACAAAATAACAGTAGATCTCCCTGTCAAAATTTCATGAGACCAGTGTCGATAGGCCAGTATTTTTCTGAGTTTCTCGAGACAAACGGTGGAAAAAATCTAACGAGTGGATTTTCTGAAAATAAATCAAACCCATTATTTAATGAGGGTTTATTACCAGCTGTGTTGCCATGGTAACAGCACCTAGTCCACTACCACATTTAGCTCTTATTAACCGAGCAGGAGGTCTGTATGGGAGAATCTTGACCGAGGTCGCCAGTACAGACCGAACGCAGTGAGGTCTGTACCAGCGACCGAGGTCAAGATTCTCCCATACAGACCGACCTAGCTCGGTTAATAAGATGTTTATTATATGGCCAAACAAGAAATGAAAAGGACAAAAAATTTATTAATTTTGTTTCCCTGCGTGGGCTCAAGCATTAAGCTGGCTTACTTCTGTCACTAGTCTCCAGTCCAAACGGGACAAAAGTCCAGCTTTGTACAAACTTCGTCAATGAATGAAGGCAAAATAACCGTTCTTTTCATACGGGCTCAATGGAAAAGCTTGTGGTTAAACAACAATTTATGAAAAGTAACCAAAAGTGCAACGAATTTTAATGCCTGTTTGTGCCTCCTCGATCGCTCAGCGATCAGTTTTCATTCAACCTTGCGGTCTTCGACTGATCACCACAAAAAATGTTGATGTTGAATGTGCAGCCTTCGAACTTGTCAATATGCGCTCCGGCAAAAATTGCCTGAGGCTGGATTTGTTGGACTGTGAAGACATTTTGATGCGTTGCAGTGGAAACACTGACTTGGTTTTCTTCTGACTGAGCGGATGTACCTGGCCCACGATTCAGGACAGCAGACATTTCTCGCTGTCGCTTCAGAGATGCTGAATGGTAGCTGTCGAGGCTTTTCAAATTCTTATGACCGCTTAGCTGTGCAAGGAAGTTTGGCTGAACGTCTGCTTCGAGGAGTCGTCCAACACTGGTCTTCCTAACGGAGTGATTAGAAACCTTCTTCTTGTTTGTGTCATCGAGTTTGGCTGCAGCAAAGGCGTCTTTGAGGAACTTGCCAATTTCATTCTTTCCAAGGGGTCTATCCAGATACCACACTTTGTCATTTGGTTTTCGTCGGTGATTTATGGCGAGATAAAAAGGAGCATCTGGTTCTAACATGGTTTCGGAACGGTGGCTTCGAAACGCTTTGTAAAATTCAACTGGGCATCTTGACTTGTTATTGCTTGCGTACGCTTTCGGTTCAAAGGCTCTTTGGTGACCGCCATCTTGTCCGCTACGTGTTTTACTGCCTCTTTCTGACTTCCACACAATTACCCTCGACGACATAACCCCCGTAACGCGATTGTCAGATCCCATAAAATGCAGTTTAGATTTATTCGTTTTATATTTGAAGCGTTACATTTACACCTGCAAAAGTTTTGAAAAGAAACCCGATCTTTTTGAATTCCGGAAAAAAATTGTATTACAGTGGCATCTTGAAAAGTGTACTGTTCGTTAATTATTGGTCCGTTCTCTCACAAGCGAAAATTGTATTATATGGTCATCGTCTCTGAACTTCTCTTTACCTCGAGTCTTATATCTGTAAGTACAATAATGTAAAGCGTATTCCGTGTTTTTGTAATTTGTAATCCCAACAAATGTATAAGATCCTGCCTTAATTGTAATTTGTCTTTCTTTTCCTTTTTTTTTTTTTTTTTTTTTTCTGTTATCAACTGTAATGTAAGCTGTGTTGTTTGCTAAATAAAGTATTAAGTATTAAAAAAAAAAAAAAAAAAAAAAAAAAAAAGGTATTCAGAATCGGTTTCTGGATCACTGGCCAAGCCTACATCACCCCAGCACAGCTTACGGCTTTCATCTCGAGCCCTCCAGCCAAAATGGAGAGAAAGAAACCACCACAAAGCCCTTTGTAATGATTTAGGATCTTGGACACCAAACTGGCCATTTTCAAAGAGTGCGTCTTCTTCGGCTTCAGTTAGCTCTCTTGTGGCATTAGGATGGTTTCCTTTTCCTTGGCGAACCAGGTTCTTTCGTTTGGCAGCAAGAACCTCTCTGGACTTGGAGAACTCGTTATCCTTAAGAATGTTAATCAGACTTCCTTTTTCTTGCAAGTGACGTTGAAAACTTCGCTGGAAGCCGCTTAATGTACACGGTTCGTACTCGGTGCCATCTTGTTTACGAACGGAGATGAAAAATTTGGACAAAAGAAGGTTGAGCTCTTTGGCAGGTAGGTTTTCAATTGCTCTAGACTCTTTCAGTGACTCACAAAATTTCTTCCATGCGTTTAAGTCGCTCTTAGTCTTGTATTGAGTGTTTTTGGATTTCTGCGCTTGCAAAAACTTCTCAATTTCGACTTCATCTCTGCTCGTAACTTCCTCGGCTGAACTCAAATTTGCCAAGGTTTGCTCATTCTCTTTACCTGCTTCCTCGCCAAGGTCTGCTAGTTCTTCCATTTAGTATTATTAACAGGAACAAGCCAATTTTTTTTGTATTTTCGTGTTTGTTACTCTTCGAGGACAAATGTTACAACAAGATCGGTCTGGATGCCGGTCTAGATGGGAAAATCTAGACCGCGGTCAGTATCGATTTTAGCCAATCAAATTCTTGAATTTGGTTGTTTCCAGTCCTTTTGAGACACAGCCATATAATAAACCAAAATATAATCTTTTTAGTTGAACTTGTATCTTGCCAATTTTGGCTGCCCAGCTGCCAGTGGTTTGTCTTTGAAAATAAGGATGAATAACGCATAGGCCACCTTAATTCACTGTTAGACCAAAATAATACCACTCTCAAGCGACTGTTGAACAGCTGAACGACTAATATGCTTAGCCTAGTTCTTCTTGCTTTGCAACAAGTGGAGATAATAGGGGTGATGGTGGCGGTGGAGCTCAAAAGAAGTGGGGATTGCATTTAGGCTTGGTTACTGTTGACAGGAAGACAAAATCATGACAAGACAAACATGTAGTGATTGCATCCCCTTCAATCTGATTTACACTGTAGAATTTGTTAAATTTAAATATTTAATTTTTTAAATAGTTCAACGCTTTAAGCCCCAGTATTAACATTTATATTCGCCTCACTATTCTCCACACATTTCTTATGTTGCTAGTTAGGAGAATTAATTATTTTGATGAAAAATCAAGACTTTTCATTTTTGGTGATCATTTCATTTATTCTCATGATCTGTATGTTTGATCAAGTAGTAATTCTGTAAGGAGAAATTAGATGCTTGTCACTATTGGGGCTTAATTAGGGTTAACAAACCATCTTACCATCTCTTATGTTTGGACTAGCTCGACATTCAAGGAGCCAGTGAACACATTCTGTGGCACCATGTTGTGCAGCCTAGAATAATGATACAGTGATTTTACAATTATAATGACTGGAGAAAATGAGCTAAGCAAGAAAAAAACAGTGCGTTGGATAAAGGAAGATGAGTTACAGAGTGCAAATTTTGGTCACACAGGGCAATACTTGTAAGAAATATTACCGGTACTTACCAGAATTAGTGTGGGAGAAGGTTCTAACGTAACAGGTAGTGAAAGGAAGAATAACAAACTTATACTTTTACAATACAGGTACCATTACCAAACTAAAAGTCCAGCATTTATGCAGAAAACACTCACACTATAATAGTGTTTATTCTACAGTGTATACTCAAGAACTTTTATTAGAATATGAGAAGTTTTCCAAGGTTAAGAAAGAAAATTTCCAGGGCCCTAAACCTAAAACTTAATCATGGCTTGATGTTATGAAAATTATTGCAGCTGTAAATAATTATTGTACTGTACGTTGTATGCATTATGCCTTCCACCAGATGGGTCAAGAAAAAATTAGGGGTTTTGCAGGAGTGCAAAGAAAAGACTTTTTTAAGGAGTTTTCATGGTCCTGGAAGGAAATCGGAAGTGTTCAGGGTAGAGATTCCAGGAGCGGTACAAGCCCTCAGTAATACATGTAACATAGACAAAAAAAAAAAAATTAAGACTGTAAAGTATGGACTGCTATAGATGAAGGCGACAGATTATCCCTGGAGACTGGAGAGCCTGGGGTGGACAAGGTCAGTACAGGAGGTGCAAATAAAATGTTAAACATTCTTACCATGTGTAGCAGTGATCTTCCAGACCTGTCCCTCACATCCATTTTGGCAAGGCCAGAACTGAGCAGAAATACTAAGCAAGAGCAGTAATTATGTGCAGCAGCATAATGAGCTGGCACACACCCAGCTGTATCTCTAGAGTTGACGTCAATGTCATTGTGAGCGAGCACTTTTAAAGAATCTAATCCACCAGCAGTGGCTGCATAATGGGCAGGCGTACGTCCTTGATCATCCACACAGTTTAGTTCCACATCACTCTCTAGGAGACACCTTAAAATAATGAAAAAAAAGAAAGATGTTTAAAGTCTGTGGAACCCGCCTTACATGACCACCCCTATAACCATCTTGTTATTATGGCCCAAATTAAAACTTAGTTCACTTATTTTCTTACCTGAAAACTTCGTTAATAATAATATTATTTTGCCAACCTCACTAATGATGACCAATAGCGACCTTTTAGAGTCCCAAAGTTTCCCTTGCTAAAATGTCACCACTGAAACTGTTTTTGTCTTTTAAATGACAAAAGCAAACAAAAGAAAAAGCAAAAACCACGTTTTCTAATAGAATTTACCATCTTAGTCTGTTAAAGGGACACTGTCACGGGGATTTTTACATTTTGGGGTGAAAAATGTGCTGAAATTTAAATTAAATGCTTTTTTCACGTACGCAGAATGTTCCTAGAACGTCAAGAAAAGGAAATCAAATGATTTTCTCAAAGGAAGAACAAACCATAGTCAGTTACTGGTGATTTTTCCATGAAACAAAGGAAAGACTTGAAAACATCAGCCTGATGTTTTCAAGTTGCAACCATATCCATCCTAGCGATCCGCGACAAAACACACTCAATTATAGCCTCAGAGAACTGATAGAGTAATTTAAGACGAAATTCAACCAGTATTTTTGGATTTCTGCTGATTAGAATATGTCCCTTTGCTTTTCAAAGTTATCTAGATATTGGTGACAGTGTCCCTTTAATCACTTGTTGCATCTCCATTCTCTTTGTACATGTAGATTACTGGACGCTACCTCATTAACCCTTCAAACCCTAACAGTGATGCAAAATTTTTCTTTAAATTTTCTCTACTTGTTCAAACAATCAAGTGATGAGAATGTAGAAAGTGATCACCAAGGATAAGATGTCTTGATATTTAGACAGATTCTCCTTACTAGTTCCATATGAAGTTTATGGAGAACAGTAAGGAGAATAGGCATTTTTATATCAGGGTTAAGGGGTAAATATGGGTAACCTGTGGGTGATTGTATTGATGAGGTCATCCTCCTCACACTCATCTACAGTATAAAATTCTAAAATGTGCTTTTGCTCGTGGCTTTTTATTTGTATCGGTCAAACCTGTGATGGTGTACATGTAGCAAGACCCATTTACTTGGAAGTAGTAACTAATTCTGTACCGTAATCTGGCGATTTACAGATGAAGATGATGACTGGACTGATTAGGTGCTTAACACTTAACCCTTTTACTCCTGGAAGTGCCTAAAATCAAAATTTAAAGAAATCCCAAATTGCAGTTTTTAAAATACTTAAATATAAATAGCACCATGTGAAAGTACTGCTGAAGAGGTTTCATTTGAATGGTCACACCATAGGATTTCATCCACAAACTCAGAAGTTAGAATCACCTTAAATGTCTCCATACCTGACTCTGGAAGTGAAAGGGTTAACGAAAAATTGACCCTAACCTTAGAGCACGAGGGTGATTTTTCATAGCTGCCAAGTGTGCTGGAGATCGTCCCAGTTTGTCTTCAAGTGCAGCGTTACTGCCACTTGATATTAAAGCCTTCAAGCATTCACCTTCACCATGATAAGCAGCTAGATGAGCTGCAGTTTGTCCATTAGAATCTACAACATCTATATCTGTGATGTGTTTAAGTAGCTGCTCTACTACACGTTTGTGTCCACCTGTGCATGCCTCGTGGAGTGGCGTCCTGCGAGCACTGCTGCATTTTGCAGGATCAGCACCCGTCTAGAAAGAAAATAATTATTATAGATTTCCTTAACAAAACTTTTGTCTCACTTTACTGGATTCACTTATCTGTGATGAATGCTATAAAAATTCTCAACATAGGTTATTGAGTGAGGCAAAAATGGGTTTGGACGCTTACAAGTACACCTGTATGATCTAGGAAGTGGCATACCATTAACCCTTCAAGCCCTGGTATCATTATTCAAATTCTCCTTGCTGGTCTCCATACATGTCATTGAGTACCAATTGGGAGAACTTATTAAGACATCAAGACCATTCATCTTTGGTGATCATTTCCACAATTCTCATGACCTTTATGTGTTATAATGCACTGATATGATGAGGAGAAATTTGATGCAGATCACTATTGGGGCTAAAAGGGTTAAACGGTGAAGGGGGCTGTAGGATGCCAGACATTTTGAAGTCTGGAGCTCCCGCTGTTTCTGCTCAGGGTTAGTCCAGCAAAAATGACATGCGAGTGAGCACAACATTCACTTGCTACACGGAAAAGTGATGGGGTGTAGTGGACTAGCTACAAGAGTGGCTTATTATAAAATCAGGGTCTCAAAGAGGGTTTTTTTTAGCTCTGGAGCCTTGAAATTTTCCTGTGGAGCCTGAAGCCTTTTTCTACCTGAAGCCCAGGCAAAAATGATGATTCCGGCTCAACAGAAGCCTAGAGTAGAGCCATGGAGCCCAAGAGCCCCAATTTTTCTGCCTTGGAACCCTGGAGCCCTAAATCCCTTTAGGACCCTGTAAAATAGGCATAAGCTTATATCTTTTCTACACTGCACATGTCACTTTTTGCGCCCACTCACAAGTTATTGTTGCTTGACCAAGCCTGACTAAAAAGAGAAGCTACTGAATACAGGATGAAAATAATAAGGAACGGCTGCTGTCATTAGGCCAAATAAACAGTGTAATAAGCTAAGCCATTCTCCGAGAACGTAACCACAGACAGACAGGTGGAAAAAAAAAGGTATCTTCCCCTGGCTACCCCCCCTGGAAAAAAAAAGGTTGTTCCCTCGATCTGACTATCTTCCCCTGACTACCCCCCCTGGAAAAAAAAGGTTGTTCCCTCGATCTGACTATCTTCCCCTGACTACCCCCCCTGGAAAAAAAAGGTTGTTCCCTCGATCTGACTATCTTCCCCTGACTACCCCCCCCTGGAAAAAAAAGGTTGTTCCCTCGATCTGACTATCTTCCCCTGAGTCTCAGAGGTTAAAACTGAAGTAGATTGAAAAATGATGATTATTTTGCATGTTAATCTCACCTTGAGGAGCAGTTTAACAACTTCCAAGTGCCCATAGCCTGCTGCTCGGTGTAAAGCAGTTCTGTGCGCTCGATGACCGCCAGCTTTCTCGTTGACATCGATATTTTTATCCGAGAGCAGCTTTGTAACAGCAGTGAAATCACCTCGCTCAGCTGCTTCGTGCAGCGGAGGCAGATGAAACACGACAAAACTCGAGGAAAGTGGCGGGTTTAGATCCTCGCTCTTCACGCTGGCGGTTGTTTCTGGCAAATCATCTTCGCAAAGCTCGAAGTCTTTTCCCCTGCTTGCCGTTAGCGATGTATATAAACTGAAATTCTCAGTCCGTGCGCTGTTTGCCTCCCTGATTGACATTGTTTTTTCCAACAGTGGGCAAGCTTTAGATTTTGGTCAAGTTTTGGGGCAGTCAGCGCCCGATTTGGACGCCATTTCGTTTTTCCGCACAAAATGTTCGTTTCCTAGGACCCAGTCTCCGCTTACGACGCTCAACCGCGGAAATTTCCGGCCTTGATCGATTTTGAAAAAAAATTAAAGTTAACTCTGTTTCTGAAAACTCGTTGAGTATGTGCCCAAAATGGAGTAAATGTCATCCATAAGTTTTATGGGCGTGAAATTCGATTTGCCGGTGCATTTTTATTATATCGTTTTAATACAAACTTCATCCTCGTAAACGTTTGAACTGGCTCAAATTTGAAGGTCCGAAAAGCTGGAAGTGTCGTCGCTTTTTGCGTTTACCCAAAAGGGTCACATCACATTCTGGTAGCCAAAACCTTACACCACCCCACCCTACCTTAGGGTGCATTCATTTGGGACTATTCTGGCTATTCTTATTTCGGTTTAGGAATAACAGAATACACGGAATTTCAATTTCGAAAAGAACGCTCCTTCTGAAAACGGAATACTCATGGCGGAGGTGACCTGAGGACTACTATGTCTGCATACGCGCGAGCGACCGCGTAGGATTTCCCGCCAAAGATTTCCCAAAAGAACGCGTATTCTGTCTATACCGAGTAAACCGTATTCCTTTCATTCTGGCCCCAGTTGTTCAAAAGTTGGATAGTGCTATCCACCGGATAAATCACTATCCAGTGGATAACGCAATTGGTTGCCCCATCACTTATCCACTGGATAGTGATTTATCCAGTGGATCCACGTTTGAACAACTGGCGCCTGTTCAATAAGCTATCGGGAGCAGAATGAACTCCGTTCATTCCGAAAACGGAATCGCTCCCAAGAGAACACAAATACCGTCTATTCCGAGTATTTCCTATTCCGGAATAGTCCCAAAATTAAAAAGAACGCGCCCTTTGTCTCTTACGCAGCTGTTCTCAGGGTCGTCACGCAACGCGTTGCCTACAAGGCATTATGGGATACTTTGTTGATATCTTGTTCCAAGGAGTTGACATCTGCTGCAGGCGCTAGCTTATAATTTTTGTGGTTTCTAAGAAATGTTATTGGTCGAATTCTGCAAATCTGTTTGCGGTATTCATAGACAGGGGTTAATTCCGTATCTCTATGTCCCTCTTTTCCATGGCTGCAAGAAGGCGTTAGCTATCCATGGTGATTACTTGGAAAATCTGTCTGATCGATCGACGGAATTTTTCTGCGGGGACTTCAATGATCTGTTTCGTGCCTTGATATGCAAAATCGAACGCATTGACTGCAGTTTATAAGCTTACACATAGCATCATTTTATAATTTATGAACTTTGGAATCGACTTAAAATTGACTCGACTTGAAATGCAGATTTGGGTATTAATTTTACTGGTTTACGCGAAAAACGCCGAATGTGTGTCATCAAATTCTAACGAGAAGCTACGTTTCGCGCCATTGCCGGAGGGAAAGCCCTACAGTTTGGACAAAGAGGAGGGTAAATGGAGTTTAAATGGGCTTACAAACATCGCTAATGGTATAGCGCTGACATTAAGGGAACATCCACCTTACGGTAAGATTTTTGTTTATTTTTATTCAATTAAATTATAAAAAATTTAAGTCTTTCAAGCATAAATGGGCTCTAGATATACACAGGCGTTGAGAGCACTACATTATGTTGTATATTAGCGTACGCATAAGCGCATTTTTGAAGCTTAAATATGAGGCTGAATTCTGAGTTTCCACTTTATTTACGTTATGAAAACTATGGTATTGTGTATTTGCAGGGGCACCCAACGAGAAGAGTTTAGCAAAATACTTGAAATATCATTTTCTGCTTTCTCAGACTGTTTCAGAGCTTTTTAAAGGCATATTTGTGGAAGCTAATACAGATTGATCTGTTCGGGATTTTTAGCTGAAAATTTAGGCCACAGAAAATTTTAGGAAACAGAATCCTATCCGCCGAATTTCCGAGCTGCTGATAGCTCTCCGAAAATGCTAGCTGACCTTATTTTACACCCTAAACGACATATCTGTCCTTCCGAAAACAAATGTAATTTAATAACTCCTCTTGTTACAAAAGTCTGAGGTGATGTTTCGCCAAAGAAATCTCTAGTTTTCACTGGGATTATATCCGAATTTCTGAGGCGATTTAATCTCCCGAACAGATATTCCCCGAAACGAACCGTTGGGTATTTGAGGTGTTTTGCGTACAAATGCAATTGGCACTTCGAACCTTACAAGTAGCTAGAGGTCAAGGGAATTTGATTTCAAATAGCCAGCTCCCAAAAGCCAAAAAAAAAAAAATTAAGTAACAACTTGCACAAGGCGACTGGTGCGTCGCTTGGAGGTGAATGGCAAGTGTCCTTCTTTGTTTTGCAAACTTAGTTTTATCTGAGTTGTCAGTGTATTCTGTAAATTTAAGTTGACTGTCTGACATGTTGATTTCCGAGGCTGTGGGCAGGGGGGGGGGGGGGGGGAGGCTCCAATATAAAAATGACAGGGCTGCATGTCAGAATTAAAAAAAAAAGATTTCTTAATTAAATGGACCAGTATCTTGTTGTTTTTTGGGGGGTGGAGGGCTTGGCTTGAATTCATTTTCCCCTCTATAGGAGGTACCAGTTCTAATAAGATTTCTTGCTTAAACCTGAGAAGGTTTCGGGGTGAGTCATTCTGTTGTCATTTTAGACTTAAAACACCCTCAGTAATTCCTAAACACAAATTTTAACATCTACATGTAAAAGGTTACAATAAGCATATCCCAGTCACTTTTATATGATAGCTCCCCTAGGGTTAATTTCCATGGTTCAAAGTTTTACACCAAAAGGACAAATCTGAACTGACTGAAAAAAAAAAAAAACAACCACAACAACAAAAAGCAAAAAACAAAAACAACAACAATTCTAAAGCTGGCAAAAAGCTAGAGATGTAAAAGCTAGAGACTGAGAGGTTGATATGCCAGACAATACAATAATGACTGAGGAATGTCAAGAATGTTGTTAAACAAACCTTTATATTACCTACTGCCTGCCTGGCACAAACTTCTCAGCTCCCATCAACATGTATGGTGTGCGCTGTGTACCTTGTGTACATGTACACAAAAATTTGCCCAGCGGTAACAGCGCTGAGTGTCTTGTATGTGCATTCTGGCTTATGTGTAATTGTTGTTAGAGAAACAGGTGTTGGTTGAGTTTGGTGTCTAAGATGGTGGAGGTGGGATGGTGGATGGAAGAGCTGGGGGAAGGGAGGGAAGGGAGAGCAATTTTAGTCCATATTAATTGTGGTTTGTCTCCATAAGTTTTTGTATTTTCAATTCTGTTGACAGAAATCATTGGAAATGCATTGAGTAAATCATTTGGCAGAGGTGGCAAGTCACCAAGTGTCTCTGAGGTACAGTACAATTTATTTAATATTACATGTACATGTATGTCTCCTGATAAGTAGGTTCTGTTTTGCAATGCTTCTGTTACATGTACATGTAAGTTTAGATGCACAGCCGGTGATGTCAGACCTAATAAGAGCAAAAATGGTCACACCCCTGTGCTTATCGTTGTCATACATGCATCTTCATCCTCAATACATTTCAGTCAAAAAAACCACATGGAATGAATTCATGTGGGGTCAGGAGTAAATGTGAAGAAAAACTTGTGGCATCAATATTTGCCTGATAGGCTACTGGCACTGTCTACATTAAAATTCTGAGACAGAGCTACCGGTATTTTCCTAAAACCAATAGGTATTTATATGTTGGTCAACACTGTTGCTTAAGAGACATCAGTGATAGTTTAGTGGTTTTTGACCTAGTTCATGCAAGAGGTATTCTCCGTGGTTGCCATGGCTACCTTCATTTCATTATTTTGAAAGTTGTCTCCAAATACTGCGACATTGAACTTGGTATCCATTTTTAGAAAATTTAGAATTTAATGTAAGTAATTTACACAGGACTATCAGAGTGTGAAGCTGTGAGGAAGGTCGCATTTTGGGATCAGAAAGGTCCACACGATTAGGGCTCAACCAGTTTCTTTTGCGTGAAGTAAGTAGCAGTAGTGCTACTCGTGCCCCCTACCCCTCCCCTAGGTGGGATGCATGGGCAAAGAGAGATGACAGTGACAAGGATGATGAAGTCTGGTGTGCCTCTACCTTGGGAAATTTGATAGCCGGTCAGGTGAAGACCACCTCCTTGCTTATGGAGGCTTAGAATTGATAGATACATAATATGTTCACTCACTGTTTGTGATCTTAATCTTAGGCCTTTCCCTCATAATTATTTTTTTGCAGGTCGTGGACTATGAAGTTCCTATGATAGTCCTCACTTCCTTCTCTTTGCTTGCTGCAGTAGTTATTCCTATTGTTGGCCTCATATTCTGCTGTTGTCGCTGTAAAGGAAACTGTGGTGGCAGTGTTGATGATACTGAGCTTAAGGTCCATCCAACTAAGGAACGGATAGCATACTCTGTTGGAATCCTCCTTTGTTCCTTTTTCCTAATGTAAGTTTTTAATGTGAGTCAGTATAAAATTAATAAATTAGTAAGAGTGGAGGCTGCCTACGCATAGAAGAGGCCCAGTATAGAGAATGGAACTCCAGTTGCTTCAATATGAAGTTACAAGGTTGTTTTACTCTTGTTATGTCCACTTGCTTGGCCATAAATTGTTTTGTCATCCTTTGCATTGTGAAGACTAAACTCCACATCAGACATGGTGGAAGAACTACTAACTCTTATTCACAGGCATGCCAGTAGTAGATAAAGACCGGGGGTATCCTTTGATTCCTGCAAAATAGGTTCCTATAAGCCATGCCAGTCTGGATGGTATTTCAGCTTTGCAGTACTGGTGGCTCAATGCCTAAACTATGATATTGTCAGTGGCAAATGAGTTGCAACTTAGGGCTAAGTAGTTTTTTATCCACCGTTAAGTAATCTCTTCAGGGTAAATAAATTTTTAATTAGTTTCAATTTGTTTCTTTCAGACTTGCAGGCAGTTTCATTTTAGCTTCAAGTGTCAAAATGAGTGACAGTGTTCCTCATTTAAGAACTGTATGGAAAGATTCATTTGGTGATATTGAGATTTACACTGACAATACACTCAAGGTAATAACTAAAGGTTGTTCTGCACATAGTTAATATGTAGCAACTAGTTAAATGGTCATTTGGGATTTCAACTGGTGGTGACTAATGGTTCTTATCATATAATTGCCATTTTATGTACCATGCAATTGGTAAAATTATTTTGACTCGTAAATCTCATAAATTGTGTAAATTTTGTAGAATTCACAGACTTTGTCATAGCCTGCTAGAGCAGGTCACGCCTTTTCCTGGCTTTGTTTTCACCTGCGTGAGTGATAACAAAGCCGGGAAATGGCGTCTTTCTCTCACAGGCTAACTTTATCAAGGGCCACCCCTTAGCTGCCTATTAGGGTTTCTCGCTGCTTTGTGAATTTTTGCAAATATTTTTGTTTGTCTTGTAACATGAAAATTGCAGATTTTGTCAAGGGGCCATGACCTCTCACTTAGGATTCTTCGACGCTTTGCAATTTTTCGTAATTTTTGTAAATCATGTAAATTTCATCGTATGGTTATTAATTTTTTTCATAATTTTGCACATTTTGGAAAATCACAAAAAAAAAAAAGGTAAGTTCGTAACTGCTTCATTCCAGGACCTAAGATTAAGATTATCATTTGGAGTATGTCCCAAAAAATGTGACCTACTGACATGTCTTTATAAATTAAGTACCTTTTGCATTATGATAATTAAACAATCCACACTAGGTAGATGTGTATAGTGTACATGTAAAGTTGTAAAATAATGAAATTTAGCAATTATAGGGATTTCAGATCCATTGTTCTGTTTGCAGGAACTGAATCATATTGCAGTCCAAGAAGCTATTCCTACACTAATTGTTTTGGAACAGGATGTAATCGGTGAGTTCCAAAGTTCTGGCTATTCTTCTTTCATTTCCCCACTTACATTGTTATAGTCACTGTGGCAGCCATGGTATGAACCAATATTTTTTTATTTATGAAAATCTTTCAGTGTCACACTTGAGAATAAACCCTGTGATAGTTAAGATTATCTTTGACATGACTTTGTATAATAATGTTCTGGGCACATTCGTGCCAAGCTGTTATAAAATGCTAATCAGTATTCAAACAATTATTTCTGTCACCTATTTAAACAGAAGGTTAATTTACATTTTTCCTTGCTAATGGTGTAATCATATGACAACACTAAAATGTTGTTTTTTATTCTAAATTATAATTTTTGCTTGTCTGTAGAACACGCTTAAAAGCGTCTCAATCTATTATTTTCAGCAATGGGTAAAGACATAGTTGTTCCTTTACTGCATCAAGGATCTCCGGTGTTTGAAGGTCTTTTCCAGTCTGTGTTGGATTGCCAAAGGGGTATGGTACACTTAATTGGTTAATATTTTAAAATTAGTGTTACTTAATTGTTTTTATTCAATGCTGACTTTGAATTGTTACAATAATCTTATTTACGACTTAATTAAGTTGCTACCATTAATCTGGTAATTTAAATATTAAGTGCGTGTAGATCTGTCGGAGACAATATAGTGGCTTTCCCGATACACACAGTTGATTCCTGAGTTTGACTGCTCTCATGAATGACCTTCAGGTCCTGATTAAATCAGTTCTCAACCAAATGCTGTATTTTGAGTCTCAGAAGTGATCTCCTTCACAGGTTGTACCAATTACTTCCAGTTAGAGGCAACCCTGCTAATGAGACCCACGCCTCTAGGCCTACTGGCAGGGATTGCCTGGTCTGGAAATCCTGAAAAGTCCTCAGTTGAAAAGTCCTGAAAGATTTAATTAGTGATTACAAACTTTATTTTGCCTGTTTCTGGAAAGTCATACATGAAATTATGTGTCAGACAGTTCAGTTTATGAAATTATGAATATATGAAATTCATATATTTGAACGGCGGAATGAAGAAATAAATGTAAAGAAGAGCCTCGCAGTTATTAACGCAACTTATGCAGTTATTAACGCAACTTATGCAGTTGCCAAAAGAAAGCCTGAAAAAATCAGGCTTGCTTTACATTTATTTCTTCATTCTGCAGTTCAAATATATGAATTTCATATATTCATAATTTCATCTTCATCTTTCCCGGGTATATTACGAACCAATTTAATGACCAGCTCCCAGTTGGGTTGATAGCTCAATTGGTTAGAGCGCTGCACCGGTATTGCAGAGGTCAGGGTTCGAATCCCGGCAAGCCTGATTTTTTCAGGCTTTCTTTTGGCAACTGCATAAGTTGCGTTAATAACCGCGAGGATCTTCTTTACATTTATTTTAGTTCAGTTTATGTGGGACCATTTGAGGAGGGTTGTCCACTACACCCAAACTGAGTCGGATCGACTAACGCAGTATATGGTCCGTCTTACCGGAAGTCAGGTCGTGAGAGACTTAGAAATAGGGCATGTGGGTCTTTTGGCAAGACACCCAAACTGAGTCGGACCAACTGAGCCAGTGCACGATCCGTCTTAAGGGGAAGTCAGTTCGTGAGAGACTTAGAAAAATATGGCAGGTGGGCTTCAGAGAGTGTAGAAATGTCGGCGGCCCGAGTCGATCGGACACAGACCGTCACGACCCGTCGAACAAAACGCAACCCGGCAAAGGGGAAGTCAGTTTGCGAGAGGCTTAAAAAAATATGACAGATGGGCTTCAGAGAGGGTAGAAATGTCGGCGGCCCGAGTCGATCAGACATGGGCCGAGATGAACCGTCTAACAAAATGCGACCCGACAAAGGGGAAGTCTGTTTGTGAGAGATTTAGAAAAATATGGCAGATGGGCTTTAGAGAGGGTAGAAATGTCGGCAGACCGAGCCGATTAGACACGGGCCGGCACGACCCGTCGAACAAAACGCAACCCGACAAAGGGGAAGTCAGTTTGCGAGAGGCTTAAAAAAATATGACAGATGGGCTTCAGAGAGGGTAGAAATGTTGACGGCCCGAGTCGATCAGACATGGGCCGAGATGAACCGTCTAACAAAACGCGACCCGACAAAGGGGAAGTCTGTTTGTGAGAGATTTAGAAAAATATGGCAGATGGGCTTTAGAGAGGGTAGAAATGTCGGCAGACCGATTTGATCGGACACGGGCCGTCACGACCCATCGAACAAAATGCGACCCGACAAAGGGGAAATCAGTTCGTGAGAGACCTAGGAAAAAAATGGCAGATGGGCTTCAGAGAGGATAGAAATGTCGGCGGACTGAGTCGATCGGACACGGGCCATCACAACCTATCTAAGTAAACGCGACCCAACCAAGGGGGAAGTCAGTTCGCAAGAGACTTATGGCAGAAATATCAGGCCGTCTTCTTTCATTGCACACGCTTAACGAATTTCTTTTGAACAGCTGAGTTGTTATTATGCAAATTTCGACGACTTTAGGAGCAGTCTTTGAGGTGAACCGGGTATTGTAAATTCCCCCCTTGCGATTTTCATCCCCTGCTCACGTTCAAGAACAAAGCATTTATGCATTTATCTTAGTTTTCTTTGTTCCCTTTCGTATGTTCATTTGCGTTTCCCACTTCGGCTCGTGTGTTTTCATTTCCTAAAGAGGGAAATTGATAAACTTATACGTTGCGATTTCCCGCCTCACGTTTAAAGAATGAAGCATAAGGGGCATGTTCATTTGCATTTTCCGCTTCGGTTCGCGTGTTTTCCCTTAAAAAGTAAAAATTCTGATAGGTGTGTTACGATTTTCATTCGCACCTTATGTTTAAACAATCGAAATAATATCGTCTTTATTGCTCTTCTGACGCTTAGAACGAGTTATACATGCACGTGTAGATTTGTTTTTCGTCTGCTTGCATTTGAATATGCGTCTCCATTGCTCATCTGATGCTTATAACGAGGTATACATGCACACTTAGTTTTGTTTTTCGTCTGCTTGAGTTTACAAGCATCTCCATTGCTTGTCTGATGCTTAGAACAAGGTATACATACGAGTGTAGGTTTGTTTTTCATCTGCTTGCATTTGAATATGCGTCTCCATTGATCGTCTGACGCTTAGAACGAGGTATACATGCATGCATAGTTTTGTCCGTCCTCTGTTTATATTGATAAGCGTGTCCATTACTTGTCTGATGCTTAGAATGAGGTATACATGTATGTTATTTGGTTGCCATTTTCCTCCATTTGCGTTGTGATAAACTTTTGTTCGCGAACTGACTTCCAGTGACTCGGGTGGAGTTTTGCTATGATGGGTCGTGATGGTCCGTCTCGGACCGTGACGGTTCGCCAACATTTGGTACCCTGGGCCTCCTTTAGCTATTAACTTCCGGTCCACCTCGTTCCCAGGGTCTCTCTTCTTCACATACCTCCGCTAGAATTCTACTTCTGGTAAGCGTAGTAAATTTCACGACCTGACTTCCGCTGAGTGCGGTCGTCTGTGTTTACAGTCAGTCTGATTCAGTTCGGGTGTATTGGACATGAGTGGAGGCATTTGAGTGTTTATGTACGAACTTCACACTATTTTGGGTTAATTCGCCGCCCTGGAAAGTCTTCTTGAGTCCTTAAAAAAGCCAGGGAAAGTGCTTGTAAGAAAACCAGTACTGGTTTGGTAAAAATGAAGCAATTATTCCTTTTAAATTCTGATTATAATAATTATTAGCTAGATATATTTAAATGCTAGGTTTGGTTTTTGTTGTTAAATTAGGGATTGTTTACAGAGGGTAACCCTAGCTCCAGAGTTACCCTAGCACCGGAGACAAAGTTATGTAGGGTACTTAGAGTACTGAGGACTTTTCAGGATTTCCAGGCCAGGCAATCCCTGCCAGGAGGCATAGAGGTGTGGGTCTCATTACCCTATTACTACCCAGGACAACTCAAGTGTCACGCTTCAGTTCACTCGTTAAATAAAACTCACAACGGAAAATTTATTTCAGTGCCTAAGCTGAATTCTGTCTACAGGTTTAGTTTGAGTGTCAGCCTGTTGAAATTTAATATATTTCAATTTTGAAACCAGCAAACAATATGGCAGCAGACTTTTTAGCAAGATTCAAAGGCATTAATATAGGTGACCAAAATTGAAAACCTCATTTTGTTACCAGTCATTTTGCAAGATACATTTAAACCAAAATCCTGTCGAAATACACCGTTATTCCAAACTATACAAATGTACCTGTCTTTGGGAGACATTAATTTAGTTTAAAATCAATAATTAAAAGCTCCTCGAGATGAACCCCCTTTTGTCTGTACCAGGTACAGATTTTGACTTGCAGCTAGTAAAAAGTTTTCCCGGGTAGCCAAGTTGTCCCTAGCTGAAGAGATTACAAGGGAAAAAGTTATCCCGCCTGCTAGGGTATCCCCATCACTAGGGTTACGTACCCTAGCTGTGTTGTAAACTTGACACATAAGAAAAGAAGAAGACACGTTAGGGCTAGGGCTACCCTTCAGCTAGCCCTCCCTCCTTCCTTCCTTGTTACCCTCCCTTCTTGTAAGCAGGCCCTAAGTCAGAGTTTATTTCACCGTGACTCCTCCATTGAGTGTAAAAACTTTAATATTAACTATTAATTAAAGTTCATTTTGTCATTAATTATTTACAATCCTCAGGTATCTCTCAGTCTTTGTATCTGTTGAATGAAGTACAAAGCACAGTGTCATCCCTGGTTTCAAAGGGCGATAATATCCAGCTTGAACTAACCGTGGCACGGAAAAACCTAACTGCAGCAGTTGATCAGTGTAAGAAGGATTCACCAGGAAACGCTGCATGCAGCAATATTCCTGTAGGAGATGAACTGAGAACAGAGGCGAATTTCACAAAGGTATAATTAATATAAAGATGCAGGTTCAATCACTTTTTTATGAGGATTACACTCATTTAAAGTGTTATCATCACTTGAACAAAATAATTGCAAATTCATGATTTTTATTACCAGGTACCTATCTATAAAATTATCACAATATATATAATGCACAAGTTGGTCTTTCAGTAACTATAAAAATATCTGGAGTCTTCTTTCATTGTACCTTTTAGGTGCCCAATGTTACTGATACTCACAAGAAAATTGAGGATGTCGCCAAGACAAATTTAACTGAAGAAGTATCAAAGGTCTGCATGTTTCTAGATATCTTATGTTTCACTAGGCATTTATTTAGTCCTTTGTAACCGGGTTTTCTGGGTAAGCTGGGTCTCGTTATACCATTGATTGTTTTTTTTGGCTCATCCAACACAGTGCCTAACACAGTTCCACTCAGTTTTCACCAATAGCACTTGCCCCCAAACTTTCGGTTTTCCCAGTTTACTCAATGACACAACGCAATTATTCAATATAGTTAATATGTTGGTGCATGCTCAACTAACGTCTTGCTTTCAGTTGAAATGTGTTGCTACATTTACTGCTGCTCAAGAAAAATACATTAATTATTTTAGATGTTGCCCTCTCAAAAGTTTGAAATTTCATTCAATTTCTTCTTTTTAAGTTTATTACTATTTGTGAGAGGTTGCAGCTGCACTGATGGGGTGTTATATTGCTAAGTCAGCGACCCAGGACAGTTGAGTTAGGCTCATGGGACATCCATTCATCAGAAATTTATTTTTAAAACTAATAATTATCCTTGTTGCCATGTTTGTTTATAAATTTTCAGGGTAATGAGTCAGTTCACAATATTCCGGAGAAGGTTCAAAATTTGACAACAAATTTGACCAAAGGTAATCATATATGCAGCCTTGATTTTTCAGTTCAACTTTTCTGTTATTCTATGCATTTATCTGTGATAATCACAGCTTTTCTGTAGTTTCTAACCATGTGCATGTGATAACCATTACAAAACCTTTTTTGTTCATAGACTTTCAGAACTTTTCATCTACAATAGACAATGTACAAGTTGATGTTTTAAAGCCTTTAGAAGATGACATTAATAAGGTACATGTCTTAATATTTGTATTAAAATAACTGGTTCACTTAAAGGCAAAGCACCAAAGCACCAAAGCACCAAAGCACCAAATGGCAAAATACCAAGATTTGGTTTTGTTAGGGAATTAATAGTCTATCGAAGCTAATACTGGAGGCTTGTACATGTACATGTAACCTGTAAATTTCTGCTTCTCTAAATTATTCTATAGCATGAAAGGCATTCGGCCTCATATAACTGTAATTTTTCTTTTGACATAGTACATACAGGATTCTCTGTACACAGTTAGAGATGACGTAGATAAGAAGTATCTCGCGCCTGATGGAATGCTGACTAAATATGACAAATACAGGTGAGTTATTGAGACCCATTGAGATGAACTTGTTCATACTTTACTCTGAGCTTTGTGTGTGTTAAAGAACTGAGTGGATAGCCTTATTTACTTGCTCATCGGATCCCCGGCACTCATATGTACCTGTGACTATAGTGCGCACAGCAAAGTGGTATATAATTATATTGTACCGTATTTTCTTGATTAAATGCTGGGCTCAAATAAATGCCTAGTCAAATTTAAAATAAGCACCCTAGCGCTGCCCCCGGCGTTTATTTGAGGTGCCGACACTTATTTGAAGTCTGGCGTTTATTTAAAACTGAACCTTTATGTTACTGATTGTCATTGAAAATTAGTTAAATAGTAATTTTAAAAAGGTTCAAGAACCACTGCAGTACTTCAGTTCAATTTATGGCGCTTATTCCAACTAAAGGAAGTTGATGTAATGTACTCTATTGCACAGGCTATTGAGCACCCAATTCTACCCCTTCCGCCTATGTTTGAATTTTATCGACTACAGAAAAAAATCGGTGATGTTTTAGCCCTGTATTACTTAATATGTTGTGCTACATTTTGCTGCACTTTTAGTTAACTTAAACTAGTTAAGATCAAAAACTAAGGCTATAAAAAATGATGAAAAGTACCCCCATTTTAATTAATAAACCCCGGGTTCAAATATTAATGCCGGGTCTACAAGGTCTAGTTTTAACTAAAAAGCCCTGGCTTTGAATAGAAAAATTACAGTATATAGGCCTCCGATCCCTCAGTCATTTTTCACATAAAGATTGTCCCCATGCTGCAGTCATTTTATTAGACATGTAGGTTTCCCCAACAAACAACTCATTTAAAAATGATGCAAACACGAGAAGGAGCTTATGTCAGTAGGAGCTCGATCAGCATTTAATTTCTAGAACGTTTTTTTTTGGGTTACATGATTAACAGATCAGTAGGTCAGTCAGTTGTTTGTCAGCCATTTTGTAGTAAGAGTGAACATTGTCTTATGGAACTGGCTAGGACCGGAGCTTGCCAGCTATCTCACAATTTCATTGTTTAATTTGCTTTTTTTGGTCCTGCCTACGTCAAAATCACCAACATTTTCCAAACATGTAGCCTTCATCATCAGCGTGTGCACAGTTATAAAACTACAGGGGTCCACCTTAAAGATGAAAAAAAAACACACACACACACACACACACACTAAAAAAACAAAAAACAAACAACCTATTAAAGGTGATGCAACATCGTAAATGCTAATTAATTATCAAGAGTTGAAAATGGAGCTAAACAATATTGTTTCTTTCTTTGATTCTCCCTAGGCATGTGGTCTTCATTTTACTAGGATCGTTAGCATTGCTGGATGCTTTGTTATTGATAATTGCTGTGATTTTGGGCTTGGTGGGTTCGACCAGGTATGACACACCCAACAGTAGAAGCAACGTTGCTGACTTGGGTGGAAGGCTTATGATTGGGTAAGTTCCTAAATGTTTTATCATTGGTTGGGAAGGGAGGAAAGGGGAATGCATGTTGGCCTTCAAGCCAGAAAATAAGAAATTGATGTCAGTATTAATTGGGAGATATGCCGCTGATACGATTATATTACTTTCATAATTATGTCTCACGGTGTCCTAACTTGTTTTTTTTTTTACCTTATAAGGCACTTTAAAGGAGAAGGTCACTCCAGAAACGGTATATTTTTTGAAATTGCCAATAAAAAGATAACGCTAAGTTGAGTTTCTGACCATGGTTTTAGCTTCTAAAGTGCATCTGATCCTACTGAAATTCCTCTCCAAAGAGGGCCAAAATTCAACACTGCGCGCCGCCATTTTGAATTGTCTGTGACGTCAAATTGGGCCACGAGACCAGCGGTTAGATAACGTGGGCTCTGCAAAATGAGCAGCACGCAGTGTTGAATTTTGGCCATCTTTGGAGAGGAATTTCAGTGGGATCAGATGCACTTTAGAAGCTAAAACCTTGGTCAGTAACTCAACTTAGTATTATCTCTTTATTAGCGATTTCAAAAAATACACAGTTTCTGGAGTGACCTTCTCCTTTAAAGTGCTGACATGTGTTCCCATACATGTGTTCCCTTTGATAGTACAATTTTTTACCTCCCCACCCAGATGTGCATAAATTGAATTATAGGGCAAATTCTAATTTTTGTCCCAAGTAATGACTTTTGTGTCTTGGAACAAAATTTCATGGGCTATTACTTTTGGAACATTTTGATAAATATGTCCAAAAACTTAAATCAAGAACTTGATCCTCTGAGAAAATCAATTAATATATTAACTTTTACTGTCTTTTTTAAAGTAAAAACTCATGAACGTGAAGTTCAAAAACCAGCTTATAAACTGTATGATTGCAGTCTTTTGTTCTTTGCTTTCAGTCATAATAGCATATTGTTGAAGACAACCAACATCCGTGAATAACAGATAAATTTATGATGGACAAAGTATATCAAAATTAACCCATCTCAAACCAAAGAAATACTCTTTTTTACCTGCCAAATTGAATGTCTATTTCTCCCTGACATTGTGAATTTAGTGAAATGCAACCTTCAAAAGCTCTGTTATTAGAGTTACGGTGTAAGTTTTGAGCCTTAAAATGGGTTGCAGAAAGATGTTGTCACAGGCATAGCAACCATAAATTATCAAATACTCAAAGACAACTTGATGTAACTGCATGGTGCCTTGTTCCATTTGCAGAGCTGCTGGTTTGTTTTTCTTTTCTGCATTTTTTATCAATCTGCTGGCAGGCATTGTATTCCTTGTGGGATCAAATGTTGGAATTGTATGTGATGGCCTGCCTGATTATAAGTTACTTGAAAAGGTCGGTGCAAATTGATTTCGTAGTACAGGTATGATAGGCATTTAACTAGCCTAACATTTGGCTTGTTCAGTGGGCTAATTTTTTTTTGGGGGGGGGGGAGCAGTTATTATTGGAGGGAGTTCTTGCGCTTCAGAAATGGTTTGGGTTATATTTGGAAGGGATTTTGCATCTAAAAAATGAGGGAATTTGTGCTTGAAAATGAGGGATTTTGGGTATTAATGCTGCACCAGGAGCAATGTGGGTAAAAGCTGAGATGCAAATACCATCTGTACAAGAAATGTATGCTGCTCCCAAGAAGTACAAGCAAAGTAGGAGGAATGTAATACGACAACAACAATGATCTTATGATCGGACATAAAATTATCTCGTTTCATACAATGTAATTTGCTTGTTTTTTGTTGTTGTATGGCACCTTGTCGTGGTAAATAAACCCTTTGTTTTTGTTTGCGTCATATTCAGATTGCTATTGGGGACTTATAATTGGAGGATATTGTGCTGTAATCGTTGTTGGGATGAGAACTTAATAAAAACCCATAGGCTTATTTTGGGGGGGGGGTTATATTAGGGAGGGATTATTTTACGAGGGGTGGGTGGGGGCTTGATATCGGAATTTAATTATGGTATAATTTGTTTGTTGTTATGCTCTGGGGTGTGGAAGGGTCCTCACATTATAGTGATTGGGGATCTTGCTAGTTACATAAGTGCCTGTGTGTATAATTCAATTGTCATGAGTGACTTTATCAACAATAAAGTTGTGTCTGTAGTTCCTAAGTTTACACAAAGAAAAATTAAATGTGGGAAGTACACCTGAGTCTCTGCCCACTTTTCTTAGACTATAGATGACCCAAAGGTGATGGGAGACTACATATTGGCGCAAGAGCTGTTTGGTGATGGCAGTGTACAACTGACTGCTTCTGGTGTCCTGAGGTGAGATAGTCGGTCAGTGAATATAACTTCTATTAAGCCACCATTTAAAACCCTTTATGTTAATTAAATTACATTGTACTTCAACTGTTAGCTGATCCTCTGGGGCCAATTTGCATGCTGTGCCATTTATCTACTATTCAGCTCCAAAAAAGTAGTGAAATACTGTAAGCCCTCCTTCGTATTGTTTACATGTATTTCAGTGATAATATTAATACTCTACCTGTAAAAAACGAACTCCTCTATTTAATGCCTGGGGCAGTTATTAGGGCACCGGGCGTGCGTATATGCACGTCGCGCCGACTCATAAAATGGACGTTTTTTTGTTTTTCATTTTCGTCGCTAGTCGTCGTCCGTCAGTTCACGTAGTCTTCTTGGGTTCGCGCGGCCTCTGAACAATGGCCTCCCTGTTATAATGATATCGATTTTATCAGATTGAAAGCCAGTCTCTCAAATACCGGACATTCTCCTCGTGACATGACCTTTGCTGAAGAGTTTTCAAGGTGAATTTTCCATCTATAGCTATGATCGCAGAAAAGTTCAGGGGATGTATTGACGAACTGCAGTAGAATTGCTGCAGACGTGTTAAGGGAATACGCCATATCGGACGTTCACAAGCACGCAGCTCACAGTTCATTGCAAGCACCCAAAATATCTTTCTTGATAGTGTCACAACATTAGTCAAAATATTGCTTCAGATAGTCACTGTTTTGGTCACACAGATTCACGTGCTGGGTCTCCGTGGAATTTCAAGAGAGTGTACATGAGGGTCCACCGGAGAAAGAGCGGACAGAGTTACCATCGGCCGCCTGTAAATTCTTCAGAATTTCTTTTTATTATAGTGTCCATTTTCTCGATTTCGGAAAAGAAGTCACTGGATTCCCGTGAATATCTGAATTTCCCTGAATTGAATTGGCCTTTCATCTGTCACCGGTAATATGCTTACATACATTTTTAAATGTATGTAAGGTTACATACCTTACATACCGGAAGTGCAAATTGTCCATAACAGGTCAGCAGAAACCACGAACTACTGAAGTTTTTCTTAAGAAACCTTTTTTCCTTAGGAAAGGGGGGGGGGGGGGAGGGGGTGAGAGACTATCCGCCACCTGTAAATTCTTCAGAATTTCTTGTATTATTTCTTTTAGGGGATGTTCATGAGGCGTTCATTTAAGAGAATGAAGCACTAAGTGAAAGGAGGCCTTTATTGATTCATTCCAACGTCATTTGTCAGTTTTAAGTTCTCATGATCAAAATTTCTTTAGGAAGAAGGGAGGGGTGGGGAGTGGCATGTGGAGCTGAGGGAGGTGGGGAGCTTGTATTTTCACTTAAAAAGAATCTGTTCAAAATATTGTAGGGATTGTTCCAAAAATCGTGCTCCTTGGGACGTTTTAAAGATGGATCAGTTGTACAATCTCTCTGATGCATTAAACTACAAAGATGTAAGTTTTTAATCATATATACCTTATTATAGGAAATTAACGCTCGATGAAATTAACGCAAATTGTAAAAATTCGCGTTAATTTTTGTGAGCGTTAAATTTCTGCGTCCTTAATTTCCATCATTTTAATCCCAAATTCTGGATCCAGTATGGACATTCTTGACACCTACAAAACAACAGCTTTCCTACATTTAGGCAGAATTTAACACACATTGTTAGTAAAGAAATTGCCTCACACACCTGTAGATCTGTTTGGTTCTTGATTATTAAATTCAGTCATGAAATAAATTTGTTCCATTTGAACCCAAGATTGTTTATTTGTGTTTATCGCGTTAATTTCCCTCATTTTAAAATTTTTTACCTCTTTCGCGTTAATTTCCTTTATTGGGGAGTAATTTCCCCTTCAATTCGCGTTAATTTAAGTCGCGTTAATTTCAAATACCTTAATTAACTCAAGCGTTAATTTCCTATAATAAGGTAACTGCTTTGCCCTTGTTGGTGCACTATTTGGTCATAAAATAATGCTGTCCATAATTTGTGAGTTTCTACAACAACGATTGTCACCATTATACATTCGCTACTTCAATTTAATATCTTCATAGGACTTCCTTGACTCTTTTGTGTTTTGACTTATAAATGAAAAGCTACATTAAGTCCAAGGGGGGGGGGGAGGAGGGGGAGGGGACACTTATCAAGCAGTATGGTATGCTGTGATAAACTTGATAACTGAAGTAAATTCTCATCTTTTTTTTTTATTACAATAATTTTTTTTATCTTTTACATCTGTACCTGCAGGTTTATCAATGAGTTCTGTTGTTGCTCTTTTTAGAAAATCCCGTCAATAAATGAAGTGTTTGCTGAGTTAAATGAGACTATTGAGGACACATCTGTGTTGTCTGGTGAAGCTAGGACAACTGTGAATGATTCATTGGACGCTGGAGTGCACGAAATTAACTACACACAGTATCAGGAACAGGTTGGAACAATTTTAAGTGGAAGTTAACTGCGAATCATCCCAGAAGCTAAACTAAGTTAAAGTTAAGTGCATTTCATCCGTAAAGCTAAGCGCCAATTTTTCATCCTGGCAGCTGCCCCCCCACCACCCCCCCCTGCTCTATATATTAAGACACCTTCTCTAATTACAGTCAGTAGCACCTTTGTACAGTGGATTTAATAACATGAAATTACTTCACTACCCTGGCCATTCTAATTGGGCGTGGCTGTTTAAAAGTCAGTTAACTCTATCCAGTGTTTTTAAAAAAAGTTCACTAAAGGCATTTTCCACTTCTAATTTAAAGCTACGGTTTGAAAGCGGCCAAAGTCAAAAGCAGGACTACCGTATTTTCTCGATTAAACGCCGGGGGCATTTATTTAAAACTAGACCTCGTAAACCCGGCGTTTATTTGAACCCGGCATTTATTCGGGGCCTGGCGTTTACTAAATAGGGGTATTTCATCATTTTTGATAGCGTTAGTTTTTGTGGTCTTTACTACTGTAAGTGAACTAAATTTGCAGCAAAATATAGGAAAGACAGGAACAAAATGTCACCGATTTCGTCTCTAGTCGATGAAATTCAAAACAAGGCTGGGGAATTGAGTGCCAAGTAGAGTGTAGGGTACTACATTACTCCAACTCGCTTTAGCTGGAATGAGCGAAGTAAATTGAATAATGTGCTGGAATTGCTATAAATGACTTTCAACGCCGGTACCTCGAATAAATGCCGGGGGCTTTTATTTCAAATTCGACTGTGTAGACCCGGCGTTTATTTGAACCCGGTGTTTAATCGAGAAAATACGGTAAACAAGTTTACGCTACTGAGTCCATAAATTTGACTGCAAACCTGACCCTAACCCGCGCCCTGATCTTGACCGCGTGCAACTCTGTGATAAGTCTACCCCCACCCCACCCCCCAAATAGCTGGAATAATGATAATACTTACACTTCCCTTTTGGTTGTTGTGTAACCCACTTCACAGCCTTCCTTGTTAAACGTTTATGTGTTTCACAGTTACTTGAGATGTAAAAGCCTACAATTCCACTATTTATCCTTAGTTTGTTGTTTTTGGGAATTTTCGTTGAAATATCTCCAATATATTGACCAATGTTTTGTATCCTTCTATGAGGATTTATTGATGTGCTTATGTGATTAAAAGCATCAATTATGTTTACTGTACGAATGTATACATACTTTTCTCAAAGGTTAATAAGCCTATAGTCAGTGTTCCTCTGGCGCCATTTGCTTCCAATGTCACCAAAGCTTCTGATAATATAAAGGCTGTGAGTCAGGTATGATAAATATCATCGGGTGATCTAGCTACGTACGTACATACATACATAAATTTTATTTTACTTCGGGTTTTAGCGTAGCTTTCAGTACATGTCCTAGTATCCCCGAAAATGACAAAGTAGAAATAAAGTTTCCCGATGTCATCGTTTACATCCGATGAACTACATCCTGTAATAGACGTCATAACTTGAAAGACCATATAAAGCACTTGAGTTTACATATCATGCGATGGATTGCGTCGACTTGAGTCCAAATCGATCGAGCTCAAATTTCCCCCAAGTGAACGCACGTTTTTAACCGTTTGGCCACCCAACGCTCGTCGACCCAAGTTGGCTTCAGTACGGGTGAGCACGCAAGGCTGCACTGAAATAGCTTTTTTGCAACTTGTGTTGAACTTGCATCTACTTCATTTTTTTTTAGGAAACGAATGCGAAATAGCCGACTAGTGCGCTTTGCCTTCACTAGTTAGTTGCAATTTAGATTACTTTGTCATCTTCCTATTTTGCCATTTGTTTGTGTGTGTGTGTGTGTGTGTGTGTGTGTGTGTATGTGTGGCAAAGAAATGGAAAAAAATGAAAACGATAAGGGCCAACCTGTTTGAGCCATTAGAAACATGTCAGTAAAAACAACAGCAACAAACGACACAAAAGGTAGCGGCGCAACGAACCTTTAACTTATTTGACCTCTATTTTGTCACAGCAAGCAAGTGACCTGCTAAAAAATACTGCAGACAGACTTGAACACGTAGACACAACATCAGTGAAGCCAGCAAAACAACAGGCGGTGAGTGTTGATGACTGTTGCTTGAGAAGATTTTAAAGCATTTGCGTTTAGTATTTTGTTTGTTGTGAATGTAAGGGGAATTAGTACACAGTACGTATGAGTCAAATGTTACAGCTGTAAGGGCACAGTTTTGTCTCAGTTCTTTTTAAATTGCGATTGAGTCACGGAACGTTTAAGGACGGTGCCTCCTTTTGTTACTGTGCATACGTTCTGCGCATCTCGGGATATTCGGGTTTCTTAAGGAATTTGCCCAATACTACAACAATAGTTCTGTGCTGTTTAAGACTATATGGAAAAAGCAGATCTTAGCAAGGGCTATCAGAATCCAAAAAGAAAATTGGGGGTAACCACGCATTTTTCAGAGATAATTGAGCTTAAATTTGGAAAGAAATTGCCATACATTCTTTGGATTTTAACGCTTTTTTAGAGTTATGGTTGATTAATTATCTCTGAAAAATGCATGGTCAACCACATTTTTGCCCTGCAAGAGAGACACAAGTGATTATTTGGCCTTGAAGTTTTAATTTCTTCATATTAGCTCTATTTTGGTATACAAACTGGTATGGTTATCGTTAAAAGAAATGTAGTTCTTGATTTATTTTGTCCCTGCAGTATTTAAATTTGAGGAATTTCCTAAAAGCTGAAGCAACTCAAGCAAAGCGTGAACAATTTCTGTTGTTCATTGTTTAAACGGAAACAAAAGAAATAACAAAGCAGTGGCTACCTTTGTGTCTGTATTGCTTGCGTTTTGAGAAAAAGAAATAACCGATTGCTACATGAGATAAACAGTAAGTTTAGTCGCTTGCCTTAGACATTCTGTTTTGGTTCGGCTAACATAGTTTGTCTTTGTGACAAAAAGTAGTTATAAATTTGAGGCAGTTTGGATAATCACGTGCATTTAAGTCATCACTTATATATTTCCCTCTTTCGCCAAGGTCCTGTCAATTATACTTCATGTAACGGTATTTGTGTAGTGAAAAAGTAGTTTCGCGCGCTATTAAAGATTTTTGGTCATTTCCAGGTTAAACTGGGTCAGCTTACGAGTCAACTGCAGGATCAGGGAAACGCGATTGTGGTAGGTGAAGCTAACTGCTTTGGCGCAACAGTACAACTTGGCTGGGAGTATTCCTACAGACTACTCAGGGACCGCGCGAGGGGTGGGCTGAGGGGGCTTTAGCCCCCCCACTTTTTGGCGCCATAAAAAAAAATAATGAGAAAGTTGGAAAATTCATTAGTGAGTAATTAGTTTCAGGGTTAACTAGTATTTTGTTTTCCCCGGTTAGATCTAGTTTTCATATGGGCCAAATAAAAATGAAATAGAAACGGAATCTCTACAAGAGTTCAAATCGCCTTGCTATCATTTGGCTTCGGATTAGTTGAAAATCAATCTAGGGGACTCTATCTTGAAGAGTTTGAACCTGCTCAGATCTTAATTGTAATAGACGGAAGTTGAAACTTTCGCTGTCGTTTGGGCTCTAACTCTAGTGAACTCCCATTGACCGTCTTTCTGCTCCCAAAGAGTTCGAAACTAATTGTAGACTCTCGTTCTTGTCTGGCCAGGGCATTAAGAACTGTAGTCTGTATCCAGATAGGATTATCGGCAACAGCGTCCCTAGATATTTGCTGAAAATCAACGTGACTTCTTCAAGCCCCTCTATGCATGCAAACTTTGCAACTAGGATAGCTGCCGAAATATCTCTTTCGCTCCTAACGATGACAAATAAGGCAAATAACAAAAAAAAAAAAAATTGGTGAATCAAATTTTAACGTCATAGTGTAGGGAGAAGTCGCCTAATCTCCCGAGCCAGGGGCTCCTGTGCAAACACTTGACGTCCAGGTCGCATTGGAATTTGGAAATTTTGGCTTTTATGAAGGGAGGAAGACCGGAGTAACCGGAACAAAACCCTCGGAGCAAGAACGAGAACCAACAACAAACTCAACCCACATGTGACACCGGGACCGGGAATTGAACCCGGGCCACATTGGTGGAAGGCGAGTGCTCTCACAACTGCGCCATCCCTGCTCCCCCTATAGCATAGCTTTGATCCGTTACTCAGTTCAGGAGTCAGGACATATCGACAGACTGGCTTTGGAGAATTATACATTTCATGACACTCAGCTCAGTTTTCTCAGTTGGCCTAATTCTGTTATGATAACAGGTTTGCTTACACAAGTTTTAAGAAAACTGTTTTTGAGTTTGAGATCTTAAATGGCAATACGTCAAGGTTTGCACCGTGCCGGATACGTCTTTAAATGTGTGTAGAGATGAAAGAAGAGGCTCAGGCCCATTATTTAGTAAACATCCTGGCTCCCTAACAGAATGCAATTTTTTGTATTCTGAGTTAACCGAAACATTCCGCCCCGCATTCCGTACATTTTGTTATCGTGGGTACATTGCTGAGCGAAAGGAATTATCTCCAAACTAAGAAAACAGTAACTGTATATTGTCTTCTATTCCGGATTAGGCCACCAAAACGTGTTCTAAGTAACGTCATTATTAATCAGTGGTAAGTCGAAGAGTTTTATACCCTTAGCATAGCTTTGATGGGTATAAACCGGGACACCTCCTGGTATAAGCTGACAACTTTTAACACACTTGGCCGCCCTAGATGCATTGTTAATTAGTCACCAGAGAAAGCAAACTTTTTGCGTGAGACTGTCACCCCACCCACCCCCGACCCCCGCCCCTACTTCACCCTTGAGCGATCGAATTAGCCCCCCCCCCCCCACTTCAAAATAGGCCGCGCGGTCCCTGCTACTAACTGAAGGTGCCACACATGTCGTGAACAATTAAGCCAGAAGTAAACTTGTTCACAAGTTAGCTAATCTTTGAGCTGTAATTTCTTGATGATCAATATGAGCCTTTAATTTGAGAGCTGAAATTTCAACAACTAAGAGATATTTTCAACACAAAGCTTTTATTTATTTTCCATTTGTAAGCATACAATGCACAACAAAAATACACTAAATACACTATTCTAAACTACAATACACTGCCTTAAACAAACACTACGTTATTCTACACTTAGCAACAGCTGAAAGATTTTTTTCTCGCAAGTATGCTTAATTTCACACCATGTATTACTGAGCCTTTTTCTAGAAAATTTTCTTGTCAATTTAGTTTTGCGATTCTGGAGCAAAAGCAGAGGATTTGTAGTCTTTTTGTTGTGAAACAAGCGACTTTGTTTTTTTGTCATCAAATTTTTGGGACAAAAAAAAATCGTAAAAATGCAAAAATAATAATTTTGGTGCCGCGTAAAGTTCTTGTAATAAGTTAGCTTTGTTTAAGTTTCTAAGTTCTGCAAAGTCTTTCTGCCGAAAAGTTGGTAAGGAAACTTAATCCCAATTGTCATCGACGGGGAAAGAGTCTCCGCACATATTTTTTTACTTTTTTTTGTAGGGTTCTGTTCAAAGAGTGAGAACAAGTTTAGAGGAAGTGGAGCACTTCTTGGAAAATGACGCACTTTATATTGCCGCAAGGGTTGGTATTGACAGCGACTACTACGCCTTTTGTAGTGTCTAGAAGAATTCCTGAATATTCCTGCTTGTAAAGTACACGTTACATTTTGTTACAAAAACTGAATACGTACCTTGTATTCAGCTGATTTTCCTTGGTTTTTCAGGGTGTTACAAAACATTGGGGAACTGTTTTTGGTCATGTGGATTTCTTCTTGGACAGTGTTATCCATCAGGTAGAAACTCTATGATATGATAAATATTTCCTTCCTCGTTAACTTGTCTATTGAGTTTCCTTTTGCATAGGGCTCATTACATGTACATTTTTACTTGTGATCATACCACTACTTAGGGGCCGATTACATGAGGCGGGCTGGCCCGGTTAGCCGGGCTGGCTCGGTTTGCCGGGGTCTCGGCACGTCTGTGAAACATATTAAAAATCAACTTTGTGATTACATGGAAAAATCTCAGCCTGGCTAGCTGGGATCCCGGCATCGCGATGCCGGGATCTCGGCTAGCCGGGCTGAAAATTTACCATGTAATCGTGATTACCGGGCCAGCCCGGCTAGCCGGGCCAACACTTTCCCGTCACTTAATTTCGCTTCAGAGCAAAGTGACTCACCAGAAGATCGATATTTCTCTTTCTATATAACACATAAAGGTTTACCAGACCATGAAGCTACGTAACACTGAAAATAATACATCAAAATAATGGATTAGTAAAAGTAAAAACACTCAATTCATGCTCTTTGATGTAGCCATCGTTTCACACGACAGCTTCTAAATTTAGCCGCAGGCGGGCTGGCTCGCCTCATGTAATACCGGGCTGAGCAGTCATCTAGGTACACCGAGCCAGCCCTGCTAACCGAGCCAGCCCGGCTCATGTAATCGGCCCCTTAGATCTCACTACCTATCATGGCTCATGATAGGGTATTCTTGTGGGTGAACATCACGCATGGATTTAAGTCGTTTTCTTTTTAAATGTTGACAAATTCATTAAACTGGTAATTATGCAACGTTGTGTCGTTGTTCCCAGTTGTCATTCGGTCAACGTGAACAACAGTTACTGCGTTTTGTTTGAGATGACGTATGAGTTTTGACCCTCAGATCTGACATGTTAAATAATGGCAGCTGCAGTAAAAAACATAGGTTCTATACTGTGGTTTGATTCACAGATCCGGTCTGATGTGGGACGGTGTAAACCTCTGTCCAACATTTATGATGGCCTCGCAGGCTCCGTGTGTTATCATTATGCGGCAGGAATGGTAGGAATCACGAGTTTTTGCATTGTTTAAAAGGAAATGTTTGAAAGAAAAGCAAAATTAGTAAGATAAATACACTGTTTAATAAAGGTACAAGTTACCTTTACAAGAAAAAGAAACAACAATGCAGCTGCTGTAAGTGGTTTTCGTGCACGTCCTTTACGTCTGGATCTAATTTGAATAAGAAGTTTGGGTTTTGTGTAGAAGGGGAAACCAGAGAACCCAGAGAAAGAACCTGAGGCTGGGCGAGAGCTTGCTGTGTGCAGACGCTAACTTTTCCTTCCTTTGTGAAAAAGTCACGGATTTCTGGCGAACGGAAGGAATCATTTGCATCGACATGCGCAAGACCAAACAACAAACTAATCAACATGTGATCCCACTTAGTGAATTGAACCCGGGGTGCATTGGTGGGAGTGAACTGCTCTTACCTCTGCACCAACCATGCAACGTTAAACATTACTGTACAAGACGTCATTGAAGTTGAAGTTGACATATGCAGTTTTTGTTAAGCGTTAGTTTTCATGTATAGAGCGGTTTTCAATTGAGTGTCGAAAGCAATTCACGGTTTGCTTTGGTTTTGCTTTACTTCGCTCTGTGATTGGTTAAAAAATCTCGCGCCACTTTCACGACCAATCAGAAGTAAAACTCAAACCAATCGCCACTTGCTCGCACGCGTTTTCCCGCGCTTGGAGCCGGTTAGATGTATTTGCTTCGTGTTCTGATTGGTTCATTGGGTAATTTGTGTTTGTTGTGATTGGCTGGGGTAATTACTTTGGTTTTGGTTTTACGACACTCATTTGAAAACCGCTCTAAAGGGCAAATTCATTGTCCATAAGTAAGTAACTATTTTAAGCGTCTAATTGGGTCGTGTCTTGTTTCCACTTACACAGTCAAGTTTTGTCATGATAATCAGTGGTTTGTTTTAAACCCACGCTGAAATTAATAATAGGGTTTTTGTCTTTTTCAGAATGCCTCTTGGGTGGCATTTGGACTTTGCGCCGTCTTTCTTCTTGTCTCCATCATCCTTTGCGTGCGGGCCTCCAAACATTTCCGGCGGACAACAGGCTTGGGAATAAGCGATGAACCAGGTAAGGACGCTTTTAACCTTTTAAGCTCTAACATTGACGAAAATGAAATTTCTCTTTACATCACCACTGCTTGGTCAAACATTCAAGTGATGAGAATAACGGAAACAATCACCAAGGATAAGATGTTTTGCCGTTTAGACAAATTCTCCTGACTAGTTCCATACGAAGTGTATGAAGAACGGTAAGGAGAATATGTATTTTCATATCTGGGTTTAAAGGGTTAATGTGAATGGACAGACTGGTAGAAAAACAAACTGCCTTATCATTGCTGTTAGTTTAGCTACCAAGAATGCCACAGTTTAACTGTAGCTCTCATTTGGATGGTTACGCTTTAGGATTTCAGTTACCTGGTACAGCATAATAAACGGTACTGCTGAGTAGCTTTCATTTCAATGGTCACACTTTAGGATTTCATCCACAGGCCCAAAAGTTAGAACCACCCTGTACAGCGTAATAAACAGCACTACAGGAAAGTGTCGCTCAGTAGCGTCTATTTGTATGTGACACTTAGGGTTTCATCCACAGACCCAAAAGTTAGAGCCACCTTGTTCAGCATAATTAACAGTACTACAGGAAAGTACTGCTCAGTAGCTTTCACTTGAATGGTCACACTTCAGGATTTCATCCACAGACTCAAAAGTTAGAGCCATTTTGTACAGCGTAATAAACAGCACTACAGGAAAGTACTGCTCAGTAGCGTCTATTTGTATGTGACACGTAGGGTTTCATCCACAGACCCAAAAGTTAGAGCCACCTTGTATAAAAGCGTAGTAAACCTTACCACAGGAAAGTGCTGCTCAGTAGCTTTCATTTGTGATACTTAAGTTTTCATCCACAGACCCAAAAGTTAGAACCACCTCGTAAAGCATAAAACACTGCAGTATCGTGGAAAAGTACTGCTCAGTAGCTTTCATTTAAATGGTCAGACTTGAGCACTTCTTCGACGGATCCGGTAGTAGAACTTGTATGATGAAGACAAAAGGTTGCCTTATTTGTTTAATGACTCTAAAGACAATAAGAAACAAAGCAAAAGCTACCTAGCAAGTGGCACATACGGACACCAACCCGCGGTAGCTGCCACAGCCACCACTTGTGTACTGTGGAGCTGGCGCTTAAAGGAGTGCTATGCACTCGCCTCGGCAGTAAAGGGCAAGTACGCGGGGTTTTCGGGTCCCGCCTTCTCCGACGGCTATGCCACGCTGATGAGTCCTAACAGGGACGAAACAGCTGTCCATTGCTGTCACGGGTGATATGGCTGTGTGGATGCGTAAGGTGACGACCATACTGCGGGTTGGTGTCCGTGTGTGCCACTTGCTTAACTTTTGTTTTATTAAGAAACAACATCGTTCTCAGTGCGAAACTAATTGAGTTGGATGGTTGATTTCTTGCTTTGTTTCAGTCCTGCTCAACCCAGTGGTGTAAAGAAGATGATAATCACAATAATGGTCATACCGATGATCAATTTAGCCGTGTAAAACATACCTTTAACCATAACACACTTGTAAGAGCTGAAAGCTAGCTACTTTGCCGTAGATTGTTTTATTGTTGAGATTTATGGTGAAACACAACGGACGCTCACCACCACAAGTTTCAAGGTGGACAATCGCACTTTGAGCGACTACAAATCTCTGACGACTTCGGGAATAATTTTAACTTTTACTTATATTGAATAGTTTTATTCACTTTTAGTTTAAAATGACTCTGATAATTATTGTACGTAAGAAAACCTTAGCCTGCGAAGCAAGCGTTTCTGTAAGCTTTTACGCAGGTGTGACGCATTTTTCGCTTTTTGGCGGCGGCCGTGAAAATTGAGGCGTTCAAAAAGCGAAAAATGCTTCAAACGAAAAAGCCTACGGAAAAACTTCCTGCGCAAGTTAAAAAAACTTATTGAGAAAAGAATGCAAGAGGAACACTCAACTAAATATGTTTTACACGTAGTAAAAGCTATTGTAAGCGTTAAGGTTCTATATTACTGTTCGTTATCCAGCAAAAGGTAGCTCTTAATGAAATCTTCAAGTCTGACCATTAGATAGATGAAATCGCTTGAGCAGTACTTTCCTGCGGTCGCACAAGGAGAGTTAAGCAACTTTGAGTCTGCGGACGAAATCTTTAAGGGTGGCCAGTCGAAAGAAAGATATTAAGCAGTACTTTCCTGTGGTGCTGTTTATTACTGCTGTCAGTTAATCTAATCTGAATGAACACGTTGTTTTTCAGAACCAGCTACGGTAGAATTAAAGAGGATGGACGTAGTGGAAGAGAAAGAAACCTTACTTTATTATTAATTTCTTACTTCCCGAGATAATTTTGGAGAATGCACCAGAAGCAAACAGCCCCAGGAAAGTATTGCGTCATAGCTTTCAGTTGAATGGTCTTTTTTAAGGTTTTTATCCACACTCTTGAAAGTTAGAACTACCTTTTACAGCATAACAAATAGCACGCGTCACGGGAAAAGTACTGATCAGCGGCTTTTATTTTAATGGCCATAGTTAAATATTTCATTCTCAGATTCAAAGTTGTTAAGTTAATACGGCGTAATGAACAGTACCACTTGAAACATTGCTCAGTAACTTTCTTTTGAAGATCGCACTTAAGGATTTCATCCATTTAAAACTTAGAACCACTTCGTACAGCATAACAAACAGCACCGCGGGAAAGTACTGCTCGGTAGCTTTCACTTGAATGCTCACACTTTAGGATTTCGTCCACAGACTCAAAAGATAAAACCACCTTGTGCAGCGTAACGAACGCTATCACCGGAAAGTACTGCTCAATGGCTTTTACTTGAATGAGTACACTTTAAGATCCCGTCAACAGACTCACAAGTTAAAATCCACTTTGTACAGCTTATTAAACAAGACAGGAAAGTACTGCTTTCATCTGAATGATTGCACTTTAGGATTCCGTTCACAGACCCAAAAGCTAGAAGCAGGTTACGATTGTACATTTTGGGCTAGTAAATATCTTGTCCCCTTTCAAATGAAAGCTACACCTTAATGCAAAAGCGTTTAACAGTTGATTAAACGTTCATCTCTTTACCAGAGATTTAAGTCCGAAGATAACATTTCTCTTCGAAAAGAAACAGAGTTTATACGAAATAGAGTTCGTGAAATGAAAATCTTTAAACCGACGTAAACGTTATGAGAAGAACGTCTTAATATAAGTTCGATGTAAATTGTATGATAATCAACGTGAGAAGAACATCGCTAGCATTAGGGTTCTTCCACAAAGCGCTGTTGTTGCTAAAGCCAGTATGTAGGGAGAAACTTAATTTACTTGAACGAACGCTTAACGGCAAAGTTAGACATTTCGTGCACTAAAAGAACGCGAGAGAGACATGTCAACGCTTTCAAAGTTTTCTCATTTATTTTGCAGCAATGTCTTGGCAAACAAAATCTTTACGTGAACATTACGGTACTATTTCAGCTGTAGTAGCGCGTAGAGATTATCGAGCCAACCAATTTTAGCGACTCTCCGAAAAGTAATAATGGCATCATGTACCACCTTTAGTCTTAGTGTTTAAATTTTAAAATTGCTTGAACATTTTAGGAAAGTGAAAAGTAGAAATAAATACATATTTAACTTTATCTACTTATAGTTTCCCAGAGGTGAACGATAATACGATATAATATATCAGCAGACGTGCTTTAAAAAATGCAGAAAAATAGAGTAGAAAATGGTTTGCGTAAATCCACTTATACTCTTCAAAAATGCTTATTATATGGTATTCGTAATATCCTGGATTTCAGATTTGAAAATTAGGTTAAAGTAAATTGTATTTATGTATTTTAGGTTTTTAGTAAATTAAGTAGGTGAGGCAAATAAGCAGATAGGTAGCTTTTATTTCTTAAATTGGCTACATAAGTAGCATTGTGTTACTCGAGAGAAAATTTTTTCATGATTAATTGTTGTTATCGAACATCGTACATATCAGTAGTTGGCAAGCCTGCGAGACAAGGGCGTTTGTAAATTGTATTTATGCGTTTTATTTTTTTTTCTTCAAAAACTAAAGCAAATGATCAGATAGCTTTTGTTTCTTACATTGTGTTCCTAGGGGAAAAAAGTTCATAATTAATTGTTGTTATGCGTAGTTATCATATATCAATACTTATGCTAGCCTGCGAGATAGGAGCTAATCTTCCACGAAGCCCTTTGCGGCTATTTTAATAGGAATAAAGAGGTTATATCGTGGATGTCGTTTGTCCTATTTACAACTTTATTATATTATCATACGAAAAACAATACACTGGACTGATCGGCAATTAGCTTAATTTATTGTTTTATTACAGAAATATTTGATGACGATCCCTTGGAGCTTCCGTGGCTGGAAGGGCTGGGACTGGAACATAATTACGTGAACTTGGTCGGTGTCAAGTTTCTTAATGACATTTAGTGTGTGGTGCGCAGTAAGTGGTCTCGAAAATGTTACTAAGATGGTGAACACTAACAGCAACACA